>JAODKL010000001.1:38860104-38877072 GCA_026780765.1 Petrocephalus schoutedeni | reverse complement strand
TATATATATAATGTGTGTGTATGTGGGTTTATCTAATAATTTTGCATTAAAGTATCAAATTGACATGCTCCAAGTGATTTTCTTCTGTCCATCATGTTTTATTTTCTGTGTTAAAATATGCGCTTTACCTTATTGTGTAATATATTTGCTCGTGTTCTTTACCTTACTGTGTGGTATATTTGCTCACGTGGTTTCCCCCGCTGCTTCTCCCCTCACTCTGTTACACTGCAATGTTTCACCTTGGGCTGAGTCATCCGCATGATGTCTGTGGTCAGAGCTGCCGCTCCGCGGTTGGTGGTGTTCACAGTTCTGAGACCCCCCCCCCCCATAGCATACTGGGGACAGACAACAGCAGACAGTGACGTGTCCATGCTGCGTAGCTGGCGTGTGGCATGTTTTGGGTGGCGGTCTGGCACCTGTGCGCGTGTGGGTCTCACATCATTCACAGATTGTCTCACACACAGTAGATTTAATTGCAGCTTCAGCAAAGGGTGGGTCGACATATACCCTAACCCAGGGCTGCCCAGCTTCAGTTCTGGAGGGCCAGAATCCAATGCACTTTGCAGATTTCCCTGCTCCAGCACACCTATTAAACCTGGTAATTAGCTGATTTAAGGTGTTTGACCAGGGAAATCTGCAGACTGTGTTATATTCTGGCCCTCTAGGACTGGAGTTGGGTACCCCTGCCCTAACTGCGTAATTAGTGCAGAGGCCATGAGAATATCGCTTGTGTGTTGATGTGAGTTCTGTGTGCTACAAGCACAATGTGAATGCATCTGTTTGTGTATCGTAATGAGTGTGAATGGGTATTCTTCTAGTATTGATGTACGTCCTGTGTATGTATATATATATATATATATATATATATATGTGTGTGTGTGTCATATATATATATATATATATATATATATATATATAGACACACGTACACACACAACGATCATGCCCAGCCATTCGTCATTAATTGGTTCTGAGAGCCCATCGTAAGCCGATTTTTGACGTTACCCGAAAATAATGCCTTAAAAATGCCTAATAAAAAGGACTAATAAAGAATAACTTCCATTGGTGTAAATGCACCTTTGACTCATTATAAAAGTAAGTGTTCACTTTGCAATCTTAGGTAATATTAACCTAGTATTCATAAAAACAAAATATATCTGACTTAAATAAAAGTGACAAAGTTAAATATTTCATACTGTTTCATCAAAATAAACTAGATAAGTTCCATGTAGCCCCTCCAGTCGTCTGCTATCATGTATATAAACATAAATGGGCCATGTTAATATTAGTAAATTCTCTTGAGTTTGAAGTATGCTGAAATGACATATACCGGAGTACTGACTGTGTGTGTGTGTACGTGTGTATATATATATATATATATATATATATATAGTAAGGGACAGTAAGTTTGCGTGTCTTCGCTGCACTGGCATTCCATCCAGGCTAGGGCATGTCCTGGGGCTGGCTCCAGGCCCCTCAGCCTCTCTGACTGGGATAAGACGCCTTGCTGTATGTCTCTGTGTACTGTGAGTGATTGGTCCTCTCTGCTGTTTATATACGTGCCAGGAGATGCTCCAAACCAGTCGTGTGCTCTGCCCCCCCCCCCCAGGAGTGATGCCAGTTCCTGAGCAGCCCTCCGCTGAGGAGGAGCAGCGGCTGTGCGCCGTCCGGGAGGGCCCCCCCGGGCCCTCTGTGGAGTCCCACAGCATCGCCACAAACATCTTGGCCTCCGTCAAAGAGCAGGTACTACCCGTCTCCCGCTGGGGTGGGGGCTGGGAGAGGGGTGGGGGTGGGCCGGGCCCTTGGCACAGAGCCCGTAATATAAACATCTGAAAATCTGACACTTCATTCTGTTTATAAAGCTGATATTTAAGAGCAACCTACAGGTTCCTGGCTCGGGTGCTCTTGGGACCCTAGCCGGAATGTTCGGCTAATCTGTATGCTCCCCCATCTCCCCGCTCGCGGGCCCCACGCCCTCATCGCGGCCGGCTGCTCTCGCCCTGCCCTCCCATCCAACCCGGATTTAGCATGCAGCCGCTATTTGTTTGTGTTTTGTTTTCCTTTACCTTTGCTCTGTCACTGCGGTCGCCATGACGCGGTGTCGGCTTCCTTTCCTCGCGGCCCGCTTCCTGGGGTGTGTGTGTGTGTGGTTTTAACAGGGTGGATGGGATCCTCATGGAGGAAATGCCAGTGTCTGCCGCGGGCCCGTGATCTGCGTGAGACTCCTCATCGCATCCCGCCTGGCCACAGCCCCTGCCCCCCCCCTCCCCTCCCCGTATTGTTTACGGAGTTCACTGGATGGAAGGCTGTGATGGATGACACCTGCAAAAGGGGGGGCAGTGTGGAGAGGTTTTGTGTTTTCTGCAGGCTGGACCTGAAGCCCTGTCTGTGTGTGAGTTGTTCCTGTGGGAGGGGGGTGCGCTTTCCTCTTGGGCCACGGGGGGGGATGCTTTCCTGTTTTTTTTTCTGAGGTTATCCTGTAATTGTTTAAACTAAAAAGAGCACAAGTGTCAGATGGTGTCTGCATAAACATGCAGGGACCCGTGATGAACCCGGCCAGGGTGGGGAGCCTGTTTGGCTTCTTGAGGCGGCCTGGGACTGCGTACGCTACGTTATTTGTATGATTCAGCCCCCCCCTTCACCTCTGGCTCTGCGGAATGCCCAAAGAAGGCTGGCACTCCCAGACAGTCTGTCAGAGTCGCTGTCATTCTGCGAGATTCCTGGGTCCCTTCCCTGCCGTGCCCCACAGCCTGGCAGAGTTTGACCGCCACGCCTGCACTGCACTTAATTAATGCCTTTTGCTGGCGAGTCCTGCCCCGTTAGCCTGATGTGCTCGCAAACCATTTTCTCTGATTCCTCTGGTCAGCCACCTCAATTCAGATTTTTCCATCCATTCATGTTTTTTTTTTTTTTTTTTACACACGTCCATTCCGTAATGTTCATCATAATTGCAGAATTTCCTTTCTTGTGTGCAGGAGCGGGGATATTTTCGTTATTTCTGGGGTATTTTTATCCGCCAGGTTTCCCCGCGGGACCGAGGCGGCGGGAAACGCCACCGTGTCATTTTTCGCCGGCTCGGCAGTCGCGGTGAAGTGCTGGGCTCCGCGCCGGCAAGGTTACCGTCTGTCACGCCGGCATCGCGAAGAGCAGAGCGTCTCGTTCATGCTTTGGGGGGCCACACACATGCACAAATATCACATTTTTAGAATATAGATGACTCGATAGCTATATCATATATATGTATATGTTAATACATATGTCCAGACATAAACAACATATAATGTTGTGGATACAATACAAGCAGTATGCAAGCAAGATACCGTATGTATACAATGACATTCAAGGACACGCTGCTGAGATTTAAAGAGCCAGTGATTTAATAAATAACAGCGAAATGTTTAACAAATGGGGATTGTTTATTGGTGGTTTTAAAGTCTTCATTCCATCGTTCTATTGGTGTACCTTCCCCTTCTTCAAAATGTGTGTCAGGCCTGAAGAAATGTGGGCGTTTTCAGTGATTAACGTGTCCGGCATGAGAATCCGGTATAAGGTGACACTGGGGGGAGGGGCGATGTTTTAGCTAGTTTGTTTGTTTGTTTTTTTTTTTTTGTTTAGCTGTTGGCTAATTTATCCGTAGCCTGGTTGGCTGCCTCCCCATCTGCGCTCAGGCCCCTGGGAGCAGGAGGCTGGGATGCGGAGCATTTGAGAGGAACCCCGGGTCTGCCTATGCTAACCCGGGCCGGGCCGGGTCGTAACGCACATGTGCGACGGTGCTGACTGATGTAAGGTGGCTCTCGGCTTGTCTCCTTTCCGCCCCGCTGGCCTTCAGCGCAGCATACCAAAAGGGCTGCAGTCAAGCATTAAATAAACACGGCCAGCATTTACTTTACCCACGGAGCACTTAAGTTGCTGTAATGGCAACTGGGCAGCCGCAGGAAAGAGGCCTGGCCTCTCCAAGACGATGACCTTCTCGGGAGATTTTTTATTTTTTATATTTTTCGCTCAGCTGTTGGGATATTTGGAATTACCTGCCTAGTGCTTTGCTTAAGCACTGAAGTGAATGTAGGATAATTGTTTTGCAGTTTGCTACACTGGCATTTTTAGAATTCCAGATTCTCACTGAACAGACCTTCTGCTTTGGAAATGCATACCAGGTCACTAATAGTTTGGCCTAACCTCTGGATGGGTGCATTGGAAAATGGGATGTTATTCTTAATTTTATAGCTTGTAAACAGCTTGGGATCGGGAAAGTTTCATATTTGAGAATGTTTAATTAAAAAAGTAATTAAAATAAGCTTGCCTTTTATTAGTAACTGTAATAATAAATAAATAACTTGATTACCTTCTCAGTAGTGCCCCCTACAGACAGTCAGGGGCATGCAAATGGCACACTTAGCTTGCCTTAGTACATGCTGGCCAGATGCAGAGTAGGCCTTATATGTTTTGACTCGGGTGATGGATGCATATTCTGAGTGCCTCCTCCCCGCCTGCGGAGGGTTCTGGAATAAACCTCCTCCCGTGATCTCTGGAAAGGAACACCAGCCCCTTACGAGCGATCGAAAGACCGGGTGTCGTACAACGTTAGGGCCCCGCGCTGCTGTGCTTAACCCCAGCCCCAGTGCTGAAGCTGCAGGTAAATGGACTGTTTAGTGTGGGTGCTTTAATTATATAAACGCTGACATACTGTATATGCTTGTGTGTGTGTGCACATGCGTCCTTTATGTATGCATTTATGCATGTATGCAGGGATCAGAAACCAGTCCATGGACAAGCATGCCTGTAACAAACAACATGGAATTCATCATGGTGATGACTTCCTGCATGCGTGTGTGTGTGTGTGTGTGTGTATGCATGTGTATGTAACAAATACACACACACATATAGACTGGAATATGTATAGACTAGGATTTTGTGGTATAAATAATGAGTATATGAGCATCTATAATTGTGGTAAAGAATGACAGTCTCTGAGCAGCATATACAGTGGGGAAAATAAGTATTGAACACGTCAACATTTTTATCTGTAAGGGGATCTCTAAGTGGGCTATTGACACAAAATTTCCACCAGATGTTGCCATCAAGCCAAATATTGAATTCATACAAAGAAATCAGAACATTTAAGTATACAAGTTGAGTCATAATAAATAAAGTGAAATGACACAGTTCAATACTTATTTTCCCCGCTGTACATAAATACAGTATATTTATATAATTGTGATGTGAGGAGGTATATAATGTGTTTGCATATATATGTGTATGAATGTATGTGTGTGTGTGAGACAGCTGGCATGTGACATTTCCCATAGGGTGATGCCAGTTATGGCTGCGGGACAGTTTTGCTGGACACCTAATTGGCATCGAGGGCACTCTGGCTGGAGACCCACGGGCATGCCGCTCTGCTGGCCCGGCACAGAGCCCTCCCCCCGCGGTGCTGTTCTGCAGGATTACGACTCGGCGGACGTGACACCAACGCTTAATATTTTTAAATGATCGCATATAGCGTGGCCGGGCGCCGGCCCGGTGCTTCTCCCCGGATCTGTATGGGTCTCCGTCCCGTCTGTGGCCCGACTTGCTCGGGGACGGGATTTCTTTCAGGAGATGTGTTGGGGCATCTATCCTGCACTCTGCGGTACGGATTTTAGGACGGCGCTTGGTGGACTAGCCCGCCACGGGCCCGCGCCCTGCCCGGATTCTGCCGCGACGTGCCCCAGGCTTCCTGGGATGCGCTCCCACTCAGTGAGGCATTAATATAATAAACAATCCCTGCTGACATGTAGACGTAGAATTCTACTTATGTGCGGGTGCTCTATGCAAAATGGCCAGCTAGAACCTGTTAGCCAGCTGTGGAGCTTGCAGCTATGTGTTAAGTCACTAGACTTTTACCAGAATCCAGCCAACATTAGGTGTGTGGGCCCATGCCGGCCCCAAAAATATCACACAACAAACTGTCAGTTACATTACGTATGACGAGTCCCAGTAAGTCTTTATGTTTTTTTTCTCGGGTGGTGGGATGGCTTAAAATTTAGCCTGAAAACAAGAACAATTTTCTTTCGATCTGGATTTTATTCTGGAAAATATTGTGGCTCTCAGGGAGTTATTGCGACATTAGCTAGCGACCTGCTTACGCTTGCTATCTGGCTGTTGTGTGGAATATTCTAGAAGGGTTTTCTCTCTCGAGAAAGGGCCCCTCTCTCCTCCTCTCCTGTTCAGGAAGCCGTAGGCTCTGCCCACTAGATCATGCTTTTTACCACTTCCATCGTCCGCGTTCCCCCCTACAGTCGCCGTTAGCACGCCCAGAGAAGTCGAGCCGTCCCCTAATCCGATTATGTAAACTCCCCCTGCCTCGCCTAGGCTACGGAATTCTTCATCTAAATTACGAGGCCCCGCCTCCAGCATGACCCCTGGGGGGGTCAGACAAATGGGGAGGGTGTGTAATCCCTGCACGCTTTAAGTGGCCTGACCAAAGTTTCCACCGCTGGGGGGGGGCCTTTGTGTCCGAGATGCCGATGAGTATGCCATTATCCAGCGAATCGGAGCTGCTTCAAAAAAAGCTCATTAAAAATAAGATGGAGATTCAGGTTTTTTTCTGTTTATTTGAATCCTACTGTGCTTAAGATGCTGGCTCGGCCTGCCAGCACTTTGCGGCCGGGGGCCGGAGTGCAGCTCCGCCCCCCTAGGCTGTGTGTGTGGCCGCCACCCTGCTTCACCAGGCAGTGCCCACTCGTCCACTTTGGGAGGGGGGCGGAATGAAAAGCGGCAGGCCTGTGTGAGAGGCTCGCCGGCGTTCCAGGAACCGCCCGACTCCCCTCCAATGGCTTTCAGAACCCCCCCGCCACTTTGTTAGGGCCCGTCACACTGGAAGAATCTGGCAGAGGAGCGGCCTGCCTCGACAGCGCCTGGGCAGCCGTCCACACCGGGACCCGGGCCGCGTCGCGGGGGGGTCGGGGGGGTGCCGAGAGACGTCCCTGACATGACCCTGCTACGGCTAAATATAAAAAAGGAGTAATAATAACAGTATGTCTTCTCTGCTACCATTGTTATTATTATTATTATTATTATTATTACTACTGCTGTGGGAGAATCTGTCCTGCCTGACTCCCCGTGTTTTCCGTTTATTTTAATTTAATCTGTCCGCAGTGACGTGATCCCTGATTTCAGCTCAAATTTTTTTTTGTGGCCAAATGCAGGCGAGGGCAAAAAGAGAGTATTTGTGGGGCAATAAAAGTAGAGTAGGTGATGGATTTATGGCTCAGGGAGAGGTTTGAGATCCAAGCTGGGGACAAAAGCGAGAGGGGGGCACTGATCACACTTCTATGCACAATTTACCTCCCACTCTGCTTACCCCCTCCCCCCCCACCCCGCAGCCTTTTTTGTGATGGGAGGGTCTTGTGGAAGTGGCGGCCTGGCTTACAGACAGCCGTCTGGAGTTGGGATTCGAGTCCAGCGGGGGGGTCGGGGTAGACAATCCACGTCTGCTGATGTGACAGCGGAGCGGTGCCCGGATCCGGCTGGCACAATCCCCCCCCCCCCGGCCATAGCCCACAACGGCAGCCTCCACTGCCTTCTCCGTCCTCCTGAGTCAGTACGAGCCGGCAGAAGCCTTGCGGAAGGTGCCGGAGGTGCGGTGGGCCGTGCGGCGCCGTGGCTGCGGGTCTGTGCTGCCGGCGGGCCGTCTCCAGGTAACCCGTCGCCGTGGCGTTGTGGGTCCGAGTCTCCACCCTCTCCACCAGTCTTCATGGGCATCTACCGTATGGCCCTGAGAACCTGCATCTGCTTATTGCAAATCATCCGCTTGGTTCTCCGGCGGCAGCTGGCAGAGTATGTGCTGGTTATGGGCACAGAAGCGCTGATTCCTTCTTTCCGCCGTGGAGTCGGCTGCCAGTCTTAGCATCATCAGTCTTTATATGGGGTTCAATTCAAATCTTTGCTTTTAGAAAAGTCTGTTTCTCTCTCTGTAGCTACTACAGAATTACTGCTTTTGTCCCCGTGCTGCAGTTTGTGGTTCTAACTTGCAATTTTGCAGAGAGATAATACAATTAGAATAATTAGCGAGGAATCCATGGAATCCATTCCTTAGAGCGATGTAATTACGGGGTGACCCGGAGTCAGGGTTAGGGTGACATTCCCGTGGTTCTGAATTGAAGGAGCTGAGATTTAAACACGTTTGTGGGATTGTTGATTTGGTGTTTAACTTTCACAATGGGGGGAAAAAAATGCAGAGAAATCATTGTCTTTTCTGGAAAAAAGCAGATGATTCTGCACTCTGTGTGTGTGCATGTGTGAGAGAGGCGGTGGGGGGGTGACAGAGAGAGAGAGAGAGAATCAGAATGAGTTTGTTAATCAGAAAATGGCACCATTCTGTGTTGGGCTGTCAGGCACTGGTTTCTACTATTATCTGAGAACTTAAACATCCGTGTCTGTCTGTCTGCAGCTGCTGGCTCCATGTGGCTCTATGTTTCCTAGAAGTATGTTTGATTCCCTAGTCTGCGTCCGCATAATTGAAGTCTCTGTTCAAAAAAAAAAAAAAGAAATGAAAATTGCCATTGTCTGTTTTTCAGTACAAATAACAAACATTGTCTGTGATGTGGCCAGAACCTTTAAAAAAGGCACCGGCCTTGCCCACTTTCTCTTCAGGGAGAATGAGTGTATTGTACTCTGGGTTGGAGTGGAGGGGGCCAATTGTCATCTAGCCACTGCAATTTGGAGAAAGGCTCTGAGGGGCATCCCTGCCGTACGCTTGTCTTTTCCCTCAATAAAGCGGCTAGTGATAAGATTCTCGGCTAAGATTAGAGCCGTCCTCTCCAGTAGAGTCAGCGGGATTTCTTTTTCCACGGCTCTTTCTCTACAGGCCCGAGTGCAGAAATGATGGTTTCCCTTTATAGACACCCTTCTGCTGGAGAGAAACTGAGCCTCTCTTGTCCAATAGCGGGAGACGTGTAGCCTCTCTGGTCCAATCACGGGAGACGTGGAGCCTCTCTGGTCCAATCACGGGAGAGGCAGAGCCACTCTGGTCCAATCACGGGAGACTCGGAACCTCTCTGGTCCAATCCCAAAGTTCTTATCGCTAACCCATACTTTCCACCCTTCCCATTGCCCCTGCTCCTATAGTTAGCAGTTAGCAACTTATGGAATTCTAACGTGCTTTCGTTTGTGTTCGTGTTAGCATGTCGTGCTGGATTTTGTTCCTCCATGTGCGCGCCGGCGCCTGTTTCCACGGCTAGTGCGTCGAGTCTTCGGCGTACGTCGTGATGCAGTCGATGTCCACGAGGCTGGAAGGGTCCTGGTGTGACTTTCAGGCGGCTGGCCTGATCTCTGCCCTTTGTGGCGGGGATCAATCTGCCGCGATGAAAAGCTGTGGTTTCATCTGTAGATGTCGGTCTGAAGACGGATCGCCGGGGATCACGATCTATGGGATGGATCTGTTGGCACTTGCGCTATGTGGCAGAGACTCTGCAGCTGCCTCTGGATGTTTAAACTGGCTTTGTTTTTATGGAAGTTGCCACAAAATATAGCAAAAAGATTAATTAAAAAATCATCCCATTTGACTACAGTTAATATTCGAGACCTCAGAAACAACATTTCTGTCCATCAGTTTTCCCTAACTGCCTGTCTGATGCTGCACCAAGCTGAGTCTGCATCCCATTAGAGAGTGATCAAGGCACATGGCAGGCTACCCCGTGGACGACACACACACACACACACACACACACACACACACAGACTCGCGTACCTATCTAAATGGGGACCTTCCATTCATTTCTGCGGGGAAAACCCTAATCTCTATCACGACCCCTAACCCAGTCCTAACCTTAACCATAAGTATCCAACCCAAATACAAGACTTTTGGCATTTTTAGTTCTTTGATTGCATTCACAGATTTTTATAAAATTGAAGTTATCCTGAAAAGATATCCCCAAAAGTAGGGAAATTTCAGGTTGTACCACACTTTGGGGACATTTTGGTCTCCAAATGTGATCTTTGCAAACCCACACACACAAAAGTGCATGGATAAAGCTACTTTGCAGTCAGTGTAATAATATACTTAGATGTAAAATATAAAAAACTATGTAGACTGGCATATGTATTATGGGAGCAAGCTACAATACCCGAAAGTACCTTGGCATATTGGCACAGGAATCAAACCACCAGTCCTGGAGACCAATATACTACCCCAATCGCGAAAGGTACCTTATATACTGTAAATACGGTATACTGGTAACCACGCAGCACAGCGATACGTCATTCATAATGTATCATTTCCTCGTCCACTTATTCTCAGTTACTTTTAAAAATAACTTACAGTCAACCGGGAAATCATTTTCTTCACCTGACAGGTATTTAATTCCTTTCGGGAAATCTTTAGACAGATTTATGTGGTTAGAGAAAATACCAAATAAACATTGATTGAGGTGCCAGTTCAGGTGCTCATGTGGTTAAAATGCATCCGAATGTTTAAACATTGCTTAAAATGAACATGTATTATGTCGGGGAATTATGCAAGGTCTCCTCCTGTTTCGCATTATATTTAGGGTACCTTTTCACCCCTTAGAATCGATTACATTGTAAAACCACTTGTGTTGATGGCTACAGTCTTTATAGCCTCTGTTTAAACCATCCATCCATCTTCCAAACACGAATCCAGTGCAGGGCGTTGCAGGAGGCTGGAGCTTGGGGTTCAGCCCGGGCAGGATGCCAGTCTATCTCAGGACACACAGGGACTCCGGTAGGGGGCTCCGCTAGCGGGCAGCACCATGCTGAATTCTGCCGGACGTTTCCATCACAATGCAATTTTTACCACGGACATGATATTTAAAATGTGGTCTGTGTGTTTTTTTTCCCCCCCTCAATCAAAACTTCCCGTACTGGCACACTGTCGCAAGGTCAGGAATGCCAGTTAGACTAACTGAATGACGTGGGATTGAGGAGGAAACTCTCTGAAGTGTTCACGCTGTGTCGGATTGAAGCCGGATCCTCGTCAGCCAGGGATCCTTGAGTCCTGCCGCAGACGATCAGATTTAAGTTCAGGATTCACTTTCTCATTTTTCCTGTCTGGTTGCCTGTGCACCCAAGCTCATCGCCCCCAAAAGGGGAATCTCTATCCTTTTATTCCACACTGAACGTCTTCCTGTACACCCAGGGTTCTTAAGTAAAAGTTGAGACCGTTTCAAGCGCCTCTGCTGATCTCTGCCTCTCCACAACATTATCCTTGATTTATCTGGAAAGTTCCTTTGCTCTGTCTGACTGCATGCTTTGACAGTACTACTCGAGTAGAGCATTATACAGAGATGGGTGCATTTAACCTGGAACCCGTAAGTGGCTGCACCCCTGAGCTTATTAAAGCCTCGTGGCAGAGGGGGTGAGTAACTACAATGAAGATTTTTCCGGTTATCCTGTAATCCTCCGTCCCACAATTTTTCCTGCATTAGAAGTATAGAACAAATTCTGTACTCATGTGTTTTTTATTATTGTTTTGTAATTCCACTTCTATACCCTTTTGTCAACACAAAGTTTTGACATGGGGGTGTAAATATGATAATGGATGAAATTAACTTTAAAAACCCACAGTAGATTCGATTACCATGCACAGAATATCATTGCAGGGTTTAAGCTGCCCGAAAGTCATTGAAGTAACAGACAGAAATTAGGCTAAACCCATCAGACTACACAAGCTAATCCCACCCACCATGGGTTTGAAAAGCTTTGTCTCCCTGTAGAACTACAGTAAGTGCTTTCTTGAGGCACTGTAAGTACCTTAGCATGACACTTTATGACTGCGGGCCACCCTGTTCATCTTAAGAAGAGACAGATGAGGAACGATGGCTTTTCTGCTCAGTGAATCCAGCCACGGCATCGCACAACTCCGACAGAATAGTACATGATGCGTTGCCCACTGAAGTTCTTGGGCGACTCTTGGAGACTCTCTTCATCGAGCCTCTCGGAAGCATTCGAGTCGAAAACTGAAAATATGCACAGCCGTGTCTTCTTGAACTCCATGGTAACAGACGCTCCTATTTGCTGGAATCCTCCCCTCGGCACATATCCCAAATGTCACAGTCTCTCCCTCTTGGATGCCCTCAATCTTGGGTTGAACTTGAGGCCAGACACCCCACTGTCACCCCATACAAGGCAGATGTCTTCACCTGACAGCATGGGGCACTGAAGAGGGCATGCACACACTCTTGGAAAGTGTCTGTGCCCTAGAAATACTGGAAGGAAATGTTTTTGATTTACTTTTTTATTAATCCTGCCACTTTAATTGTCCATCCACCCATCAGTCTTTGTGCTACTTATTCTGGGCTGGATCAGAGGTATTTTTTTAATTGGCCCAGTGAAATGAATATAGTAACTCCCCCATGCTGGTCGACTTCCTATGGATTCTTGGCATCTTATGAATTGCATCATAAGGGTTTGCTTGTGTGTGGGATAGTGGGGTGGTTCTTCTTCTTTAAGTAAAGTTTCATGGCTTGCGGGTGATCTGCGCCGAGGTGTCAGTCTGGGCTGAAGAGTGAGGGAACCCGATCAGTGAAGAGGTGTCCATGATGTGGACAAGGATATTTAAGACATGCTGGAGGCTCTGACTGAACCTGTGGGAAGCAGACGTCTGCAGCACTACAGATTACTGTCAGGATGCCAATTACGTGGTGGCTGGGAGTCGCCATCGCATTGCCGCATTGGCACCTAATAATGACAAGGAGATTATGGTGTTTTTGTACTGAGGTCCCCCTCCCTTCCAGCCATTGGACCATAATTCCACCTTCTTTTATATATGCGCCACTTTTCAATCTTATCTAGAAGAATCATAATGGGTAACATAAACAGAGTCATAATGCTGTTTACGTCGTGCCTCATTACCCGCAGCTTATTAATAAATACATTTTCATTAAAAATAGTCGGCCTTAATGAAAATGCTTCCAGTCCCCCGCGTCAAATTGGTGCGCGTTTTGTGAGACTTGTACTATTATCGCTCTGTCAGGGGCCGCTGATGTCTCTGAAAGCAGCATCCACGAAAATGTGCGGTGAAATCTCATCCTAATTAAAACAGGAGATTTCTTTTTTTTTTTTTTTGAAGGACGTCTCTTTGTTCCTGGTTTTACCCGCAGGCTCTATGGGACGGGATGGAAGGCTCTCTCTGATTGGCTCGTCGTCTCATAGATCGATCTCTGTGAGTGGATGTCATGTGATCTTTGTTTAGACGTTCCTCCAGATTCTGCTCTTTAAGCTTGACATACTCTGACAAAAAAAAAAAAAAGCTTGACAAAAACATGCCCAGATCTGTTCAATTCAAAGTCGGGGAGATGACTGAAATGTCTCTGTTTTGCCAAAACAATTTACCAGTTTGCACAGGTAGATGCCTGGCTGAAAAGAGGAAGCTTTCTATCACATTAGTGGCTGAGATTGTCATACATTTTCGGATTTCTGCTAGGATGACCCCAACAGCATCAATCGGGAGGCGGTTAAAACCAGCCTGTAATTGACAGCTCAACATATCCCAGCCCAGCTGGTGGATTCATCCTCATTTCGCCCCTTTCTGCCCTTAACTGCTACTCTACTTTAATAGATAAGAACAAGTGTACAGCACAAAGAAACAATGGACCCATTGCGTTTGTCTACCTCAGAAATGCACAGCAGCTAATTTTCCCTCCAGAACCTGTCTAACTACAGTGTTTGACCAACCAGTATAGTGTGCTCTGTCGAGCTGAATAATGGAACATTCCAGTCATCTGCTGCTGCCTTTCATTGGCTGGATTTTTTAGAGGCCTGCTTTTGTCCTATCACCTGACTGCTACATTCATTCAAGTGATGGCAGTAAGGGGCGTGTGCGCGATTTGCCGGTGATGTAGGACCTTAGGATCTTACCAGCGTCTCGCATTCTCTGCTGAGGAGACAGAAACTGGGAGCGTACCCTGTTTTTTGATGGCTGCCTCTATCCATTTGCACCAGCTGGTGGCAAAGGAATTCTTTGGCTTTGGGTAACGGCTGGGCACACTTCCTGACACTGAGGCTAATTATTAACCATGCACCCACCCCCCAAAATCAGTTTCAGAGATGTTTGCAGCTGGATCCATTCCAAGGAAGTGGGGCATGAGTGCTTGCAGTTGTTGCAGTTGAATAAACTACAGATGAGTTCATTTTCTCTCACATGCACGCACGTTCTGGGGAATTAATAGCCTCGCACGGGCTTGGTAAAGAGCGATTCTTCTTGGGACGGCTTCATCCGGCAGAAGAGCCCCCCATCACCCCGGTTAGCGTGAGTGAACAGTCACTTTTTCAATGTCCCGAGGCCAGATGCTTGATGTTTGTCTTATTTGATTGTGTCATTTGATCTCACCAAGGTTCCCCTCATGGGGTGTCTGTTTGCTGTCCGCTGTGAAGCCTTTGTGGATCTCAACAAACTGCACAGTCGTGTGGCCTGTAGCAGAAATGGAAGATGAAGCTGATAAATGTACGCCAGGTGTGTCGATCCTGGGAGCTCTACCCGCGACATAGCTGGGTTTGGGTTTGAGTATCGGCGTGACGGGAACGGCAACTACATGGCGAACACCAGGGGGTGCTGTGTGGCCCAAACACTGACCGGACCTGAGAGGATGGTGCTCTCGGCATGGGCTGCCATTTTGCCAATCCTCCTGTTGTGGGTGGGGTGGGGCATCAGGTTAAAAACGAATGCTATGCTATGGCAGTAATTGTTGCTGTTAGACTTCCCAATTTTATCACTTGGCAAATGCTCTGCGTTTCACACTTGACGCAGCCTTTTGAAGGCGCGCCAGATTTGCCCGTCCATGCACAGTAAGCAAGCAGGAAGAATAATCTAACGTGTGCTTTAATTCCCCTCCGACCCCACTCTAACTGGTTCCGTGCAGATGGGTGTCCACTGCAGCTAGGCGGCAATATTCTTATCAAATACATTGTGTAACTCTGTAAGGCATATAGTGCCTTTGTTTTACGATGCTGTTTTAATGTGCACATAGTGCTGCCCCAGTGAAACGTACAGTGCGGCCATCTTTGTGTGGCCCGGGGGCGGGGGGGGCACATCCGGCCCCTGAAAACTTATGGGATCGTGGCACCATGCACTCTAACATCATCATCTTCACCTTCATCATCAGCAGTGCTTCCTGTAGCACTAATAGGTGCCTTCCTAAGCAGATGCCATAATAATGGCTTGTTACGTTGAAGAGTGGGAATGTTAATTAACGGGCTGATGTTGATTTGGCGATTAGCCATTTGCATGTCCATGTTTGATACCCTAAGACAACCAGCGAGAGCTAAATGACAGACTTATAAAAGCAGGTGTAGCCTAAAGTCACGAGAATATCTGTATTTCCTGATTGCTGCTGATTGTGACTTGTCTAATGGGCCTGTTTCTATATTTGGTTGCCCGATATTAATGCTTAGTGATGACATTGTAAACGGCTAGTCTGACTGTCAGTGTTTACTTGGTGGATCGCTGGGAGGTCCATTGAGATGCTGATTTTGTCCTGACCAATCAGAAGAGGGCTGGGAGTTGAAGTAATTTCCCAGCATGCTTTTCATCTGCTCTGGGGGGGATTCTTCCGCAGAGAGCTCCATTGCCTGTATCTAAATTTGTATCGAAGCCGAGCTGAGTTCTTTCCGCCGCCTGGGTCCCACTTACTCGGCGTGAAATTGTTTTCGTTTGATTCCGGATGCGGCGTGAGCTTACGTTCCCATCGCCTTGCTCCCGGGGCGTTTGCGCGTTAACCAGCAGCCTCCTTCGCCATCGCGCTGGCAGCAGGCCTCGGGTGCTCCTGAGGCCGACTCCGTGCATCGCGGATGCCGTTTGTTTCTCCGTTTTGTTCCTATTTGTCGGGACACTCTGGCAACCATCCGGCTTCCGTGACCGCTTATCCCGCACAGGGTGACGGCGAACCTGAACATGAGCCCAGGAAGCACTGGGCTCGTGTCAGAGGGCTTGAATGGGATGCCAGTCCCTCACAGGGCTCACACTCGCCAGAGTAGAGATGCCTCTTAGCCTGCGTGCTTTGGAACCGTGTGCAGCTCAGCGGGATGGGACATTGTGTCTATGTCCAGAAGGTCACTGGCTCAAATCCTCGGCAGAGTGATGTCATCGTTGAGCTCTTGAGTGAGACCTTTCAGCCCCAGTGGCTCCAGGGACTGTATGACCCTGCTTTAAATTGTATGTCACTTTGGAGAAAAGCTTCTGCTTAATACATGTAATGTAAATGACTATGGCAAAGCTACCCAAACAGGGGTAGTGTGTAGGATTTGAACCAAAAACCTGGTGGTACGAGGCTGTAGTGTTACCCTCTACAACAGCATGCCTCCCTGTCACACCATATAAATCTGTCTATCCTCATATCCCAAGTATCACAATCGACTAGAGAATTACATTTCTCCACCCAGCAGGGAGCCAACATTTATCACGGGGGCTTTTTCGGTGGCGTGAAAGTGCCTGTGACATGTCCCTTTGATATTCCACGGTTCGGCATAATGACTTAAAAGAGTGTGACTTTGGGAAAATGAGCCTGTCGACTGAAAGGAAAAGGTGTTCCCTCTGTAGTCAAATTAATAGTGGGAAAGAAAACTGCTCCGTCATCATAATTTTTTTTTTCTCCTCTCCTGAGAAGCTGAAGCACTCGAGCTAGAAGAGCATTTTAGTGGCGGCGTCTGTGCTGCGAATTGATCGAGCGTGCGATGTACACCTTGTCGGGAGCTTGTTGCGGGACAGGTAAGTCGGGTGGTTTAATTTGGAGTGACGGAAAATGACTAGCAGTCAGATTGCTGGGACGGTGGAGGAGATGGAGTTTGGGGGGGGGGGCAGGTGTCGGCTCAGCTGGGGAGATTGAAATGTAGCGATCCGCTGCTTGTTGATTGGCGTCATAGGTCGGTAAATAATGAGCCCCCGCCATGGGGAGGGTGTGCTGGAGCTCCAGACTCCCCTCATCCTGTCACTGCTGAAGCTGGCAAGGGGGGGGGGGGGGGGTTTATCAGAAA
>JAODKL010000001.1:38847437-38860004 GCA_026780765.1 Petrocephalus schoutedeni | reverse complement strand
GGGGGGGCGGGGGGGGGGGGGGGGGGGGGGGGGCTTAATCAGAAATTGGGGTGGGGCCTCAGTGCTGCCGGGCAGCAGGAGGGTGCCTCGCCATCGCCTCTTTGAGGCTAGCCGGGAGGGGGGAGGGGGGGGGTTCACCACCATGTGTGATAACTGCCCCCCACCCCCCATCCATCTCACTAGCTGCTGGGTTCGTACGGCCGCAGGTCCCGATAAGTGGCCAGGAGGTGGCGACGTGTGAGTCACAAGAGATTTATTAAAGCCTTTACAAGGGGGGAGGGGGTCTGATTTTCATGTAAATGAAAGATGCCAGACTATTTAAACTAATTAGTGTATGTTTATTTGGGGGGAAGGGGGGCAAGCCCCACCCTATAACAGCTCTAAAGATGTCCCTGGGTCACATTCAGCAGGCTGGGGGTACCTTCTGCAGCATGGTAGTTATGCTAGGCTGCGCTAGGCTATGCTAGGCTACACTATGCTAGGCTATGCTAGGCTATGCTATGCTTGGCTATGCTAGGCTAGGCTAAACTTGTGTGGCCCTTCTCCCTGGGCACAGCTGGACAAGGTCATGTCCACAGCCTCCCTACTTTCTTGCGGGCTATTTTCCAAAACTATGAAAAATTAGTAAAGTGATACAAGTTTTTATGCTCTTGTCATCGTTCTAAGCACATTTTATTCATGTGTTTTTAGCAGTACCGTCCTGCCAGCTGATTGGCTTCTGTTGTGCTGTATTTTTAAACCTCGCCCTGCCTCTCTGGGTCGCAGTTGGGGGTGACTCTCTCTGTTTTTTTTTTGTCTCTCTTGCCGTAGGAGCTCCAGTTTGAACGGCTGACCAGGGAGCTGGAGGCGGAGCGCCAGATTGTCGCCAGCCAGCTAGAACAATGTAGGCTGGGGGCGGAGTCTCCGGGTGCTGCCAGCGTCAGGTATGAAACCCCTGTGAAAGGCATCGTTAGTGCGCCATCGCCGGGCACGCAGGTCTCTCTCAGACACTGGGAAATAAACATGGCGCAGAATGAATAGCAGAGTTGGAGTTGTTAGGCTGCATCAGAATGACTCCACATACTGCTGGATACTTAGAGGTGTAACTTGAGGACCCAGGGCTCACCTGTCAGTCACAGTTTCGGCCGTCTTGCGAAATGCCTGTTGGTCCTGCTGTTGGCACATTAGTTTCAATCTGGTTGGACCATCTTTGGTGATTGCCAGTGTTTGTGGATGTGAATTTTAACGCTTTTTGTACGGTTTTTGGTTCCACTGCCCTTTTCTTTGCATCATGTTTTTACTTTATTTACATTCGAACCTGCGACTCTTTGGTTGTGGACCCGTGTCTGTATGCACTGTGATACTGACCACCAAACCTTTAAGTTAAGCAATTCACAGGAAGCACTGCTTTTCATCATCGCGAAAACCAGCATCAAGTGTGTTTTGATCTCGCCACAGATCCATTTGCCCACTGTGTCTCGGCAGGTAATTGGATAAGGTGCTATGATTAGGCCCGTTTCGTTGGGTGGTGAGATGACTGAACTTCTGTGTTTACAGACCTAGAAAACAGGGAGAATCTGCTCATTAGACATTGGACCTTTGTGTGCACTGACTGCAATAATTCCTTAAATAAAATGTGTGACTTTCCATATTTCTCATATTGTCGTAACAACTAGGAAGAGTGAGTAAGCAAATTGCTTGCCGGAGGGATTCAGAAAATGAACTAGGAATGTTAATGACCTGAGAGAGTCCAGTAAATGTGTGAAACACCGCCCATGATTGTTTTAGAAATACACCACTATGCCCTAAAGGTCTTTTTATGAGAGAGGTTTGCTTATGACCGTGAGGAGGTCCACGTTCCATGCAGATGGGAGCCCCAAACAGGGACTTTCTTAGGTGATCCGGTGGTGAGGAGCTCGCGTGAAAGGCAGCCATCTTGGATCAGACAATGGGGAAATGGGCAGGGTAAATGAAACCAGGCAGGGAATGTGGGCATGTCTGTTAGGGGCTGAGAGAGAAAATTATATTGTTAAATCATAAATGTGGACCTTTCGGTGCACAAGGCAGGTCTCAGCACCTTTTTCCTATCCTCCTTTTCGTTGATATAAACGGAATAATTTTCACGCCGTATTTGAAGGCTCCTAATAATGTCTTTCGTTTGTTCTGCGTCTTTCCCGGTACTTTCTAACGCAGAATGACACACCTCCTCTCTGCCTCCCAGCATGGCAGAGCACTCTCTTCGAGAGCAGAGGTGTATGGTAATTATTGAAGTGGAGCCTGCATTACCTTCCGCCATCCCTCGTCGGCAGGTCGTCATGGGTTACCGTTTCCGCGGGAGACAGCGCTGATCATCCGGGGCCGATTCGGTACTGCGCCGGTGATGGCAGAACTCCGGCTGTGAATCGGCATTACATGAGCGTTTAGACAGCAGTGGGAGGGGTCGAAAAGGCCCAGATAGGGAGCCTCAGCATTTCATGGGCCATTCGTCTCCAGGTTCCGGCTGTTTGTCTAGTGACGGACCGGGAGACGGGTCCCGTTGTACTGCGCTCGAATCCTTTCCCAGAAGCTGCGTGTCAGGCGATTGAGCGGGCTTGCCAACGGCCCCACAGCGACGCATCAGAGAATGCAGCTCGCGGTGTCGCATGCAAGTCGACAGAGCAGGAGCTGTCACAGAAGGACAGCCAATCAATGTGGGCACCAGTGTGCCGTCTCAGGAGGAAGCTGAAATGATTAAGTAGGACACTAGGTTTGCCATGAATATGTAACGTCAACACACTCCCTCCTTCTCCTGCATGTCACATGACTTCCCTCCCGTTGAGATGGGCGACTTGTTAGACCAGAACACATCAGTGCCTTAGACACTGCTGGGCCGGTGAATGACTTGGGAGCCTTTGTGGCCTTTCCTATAGAATAATGTTGGCCCTTTAATTTATTAGTGTAGGCAAAACATGACATTTCCCTGCATTGATTTAAACGGGAGTCAGCCATTCTCTAGGCCATTTTTTTCTGCAATGTTAATTTATTTTAATGGGTTTGGTTTGAGTTTGACATCATTATTAGTGTCAGCGTTGGGAAAACTTTGAGGATTGTGAGCCTTGTAACATTGATTGCAATAATGAGGTTTTTGGGGACTGTGTGTACAGTGAAGGGCAGTGTTGAGGCTTCCTGCAAATTTGCTGATTTAATAATAATCCCGGGATGGTTAGCAGGACTGTGGTAACCCCGGTCGGGATGTTGGGGATGGAACGGTACCCGACCGACGGTCTTCAGCTTTGTTCAGTGGGAGAATAAGCTTCTTCACTTCAGCTCTCTGAAAAGGTACCTGGTGCCAGCCATTCCTGTTTCTGAGGATTCATCAGTCCTTAAAGCCACAGTTTCATTTTAATATCCCACCTTTAGGCCCAGAAGATGATGAAATTGTGAAGATGCTGCAGTTTTTTTGTTATAAAGAAGATGCTCTCAGTTTTTTTAGGCCACCTGACATCTATACATCTGACGTATATATGTCACAAGTATAGCAAAACCTGGGCACGCACACAGTATTTATAGACCAAATTTTTAAATCCACTCACACAATTCGATCGTTTAGTGTTATACACACAGCAACCTTAAAATGTCCTTGAACACAAAATTTTGAGTAACTTCAGCCTCATGTTATGTAGATAAGAAGGACAGAATTTCTGCAGAACACCAGTTCCACAAGAAGATACTTTTTATTTTTTATGATTACTATTAGGTTTTTTATTTTTCATCTTGCCTTTACTTTGAAAACAAAAAACAACATACTATTTGCCTGTTCTTGAACAGGTGTGGATTTTCTGTCAGTTTGAATAAAAACCGTGCTTTCTTGCCTACCAGAGGGTGGGTCGATTATTTTAGATTATTGTACCCCACAAAGAGCGGCATTAATTATGAATTTACATGAGCATAACTGGCCGTGCCTGCTTTGTGCTGTCTGGCCAGATGCCATATACATTCTTGTTTTTTAGGTTTTTTGTTTATGAAATCCCCTCTAGAAAGGCAGAACTTGCATTAAAAGCCTTCATCACACTGTGACCTCTGATTGATATCGGGTCAGACAGAGCGCCCTGGCCAGAACCCATCCGTGCCAGTCTCGCCTTTATAATGACTGCTGGGCAGAGATAGCTGCCCAGGGAGATTAGTTTGGGATGGTTTGTCAGAATGGGCGTTTTTTCCCTCTCTCTCTTTTTAAATTCGCCCCCTACTGGGGTGGAGGAGTGAATTGCAACGATTTCTCAGTTGAATGTGTAAAGGGGCTTATCAGTTAAAGCTGTGCACTCCCCGGCATCTGAAGCTGTTAAGACCCCCCTCCCTAGTTGTAACTCGCCAGCTTCCACCCTCATGAGAGCATCTCCGACAGGGGCCTGTTAAACTTATAGGTCAGGTCTGCTGTTGGATCCCTGCATGCTTTAAGCAAGGCACTTAACCTGAATTATTTCAGTGAAATATCTTGCTGTGAAAACGGGCAGAAATTGCTAATAATTAGGTTTCCTCTGGGTACACAGGTTTCCCCACACAGTCCAAAAACATGCTGAGGTTCACTGGAATCAGTGCGCCCTGCGATGGTTGGTGCCCCATCCTGGGCTGTTCCCTTGCACCCTTGCACCCATAGCCTTCCGGATAGGCTCAGGATCCCCCTCCACCCTGAATAGCATAAACTGGTATAGAAAATAGATTAATGGATATTTATGATGGTTAGAAGTGGCTGGGCTACTGTTGAATAACACCTTTTTATGTTTAAACATTTTTAAAAGGCTTAATGGGAAGCCCGTGAAAGGGTTAAGGATGCAAATTAAAAATTTAATTGACTGGCATGGATGAGGGCTTTCTAAACGAAGGCAAATGCTGTAAATATGTGACATTCATCAGTACAATTACAGCATATATATTTTTTTCTTACGAAAATCCGGCATTATAAATGAATTAACTGGGCCGTGATTGATTTTCTTAATTTACTGTAGTTATTCAGTAATCAGTCGCGCCCCCGTTAATCCAAACGTACTGCCCAGAACACCGTGTGCAGTGAAATGGGGGCTGGGGGGGTGTGGCCATTTTGGTTAATTAGCATCACGCAGCAGTTTGTCCTTCTGAGACATTCTACTCACTGTAGTGGTGCCCAGGAATGCTTGTTTGTTTGTGCTTGTCTAATGTATGTGGCTCAGCAGGTTAGGGCGCTGTGCTTGTTATCGGAAGGACACTGGTTCAAATCCCAGGGCCAGGGGATATTGCTGTTGGGCCCTTAAACCTCAGTTGCTCCCGGGACTGGCTGACCCTCTTTTGGACAAAAGCACCTGCTAAACAGCTGTGAATGGATGTATTTATGTTTTGCCTCCTTTCTGTGGCCTTCTGTGTGCCCAACGTATTATAAAGCACATTTTTGCAGTTCTGCTCATAATGCCGCTTGGCACCACGCTCAGTAAAATGCAGCCCTCGCGGAGCCGGTGGCTGGGACCCCGTTTGCATGGTTACGCCCGGATGCGGATCGTCACCCAGCTCTCCGTGGTGGATCGGCTTCCCTGCACCCATCCCCTCATTTATCCTCATAATAATGGGGGTGGGGGTGAGGGGGGTTGTTCGGCTTTAGGAAGGAAATCCTGGTAGCACGCAACTGTAATCAGGAGGTTCATTTAATTTATGTTAATTAAACGGCATAAATCACCGTGCTGCTGTACTGTCAGATATTCCTGTCACTGCCACTGTCCAGCAGGGATTTAATTCATTGGTTTATCTTTAAGAGGCAGCTGCATGCAGCAGCGTGCCGCCTCCGCTGTTGTGAGCGCTGGCCACAAGGGGGCGCCCCTCTGTGGTGTTCACTCGCCTGACCTGACTCCTCCTCTCTTCTCTCCTCCCCCAGCTCTTCTGAGAAGTCCTTCCCCTGGAGATCGGCAGGTACTGTCTCCCCCTCGCCTCCCGCCCAGGCCCCTCCCTAAATGTTCTTCCAGGGAGAGTAATGAACTTCTGCTCCGGAAGTCGCTGGGTGCTCCTTAACCCTTTTCCCGTGATAATTTCCCCATGTGAAATTTGCCTACCATTTAATGATGCTCTGGGGTCAGATTGACCCCAAACACGGGATAGGGGTTAATGATGCCTCGCGCTCATTTTGCATAATCCTGAAGTCACAATAATTATTTTGAAACGTGTTACATGGAGGGCGAAGAGACTGTGTAGATATGTATTGCAAATATACGTATTTCATAGGGTGAGTTTTAGTTTCCAGGCTGTCAGTGTAGTGCAGTAAAGTGTAGTCATATCAGGAATGTTTTCAATGCAGCAGACCCACATACAGAACGTAAATAAACATATTGTGACCAGACCATAATTCATTCCGATAAAGGAGACGACAGCTATTTTAAAATGGAATTTACTATGTTTATTAACGGCCACTATCGGTTTAATCCTAGCAGCAGCACAGACAGGGAAGCCAACAACGTGTATGACTCTCATGGTTACTCGCAATTTCCAATGACATTTACAATGAACAGCATAAATACACGATTTCACATACTGATTTACACTATTTACAGATACGCGATGCAAAGCCTGCCTACAACTGCATAATTAGTCCTGCTGACCTACCATGTGATGTCACACTGTGTCAGCCAATCATGGGCAGTGGGTGGGATCAGAACAAACGGAGAACATTCATCTTGGGGGCCCTTCAAAGGCGGTGCACCATGGTGATTACACGTCGTATGACGTCGTATTGCTAAAACGACAGCGATTTCCATTGGTTTCACCTAAAATGTTTAGCATAAGTATTATATAAAGCATAAAGTATAAGGCGACTTTCTAGGCCGCACAATTATGATCACATGAGTATTGAGTGCTCAGTATTTTAGCCCTTGTCTGTCTTTTTTGTGTGGATTGGGTTCTACCTCTGTGCAAATGTGCTTTATGTCACACAACTTGGCACATACAGTAGGCCATAGAACCATTACCCATGCAGGACTTTAACCAGCCCATAAATGCCATTTTCTCCTGTGCTTTTCAGAGTGTCGTCTTTTTCTGACAAGACACAGTTCTTGGGTAATCTCTGTTCAAAATGCTCATGGCGTGCATACAGTACATAGGTTGCATGTGTCGCTATGCGTTCATAATGTTGACCTGAGACATGAATGAAGAACTGTATCTCTCTTGCGATCATGAGTGCCCAATAACATTGGTAGTAGTTAGCAAATGGTTCGGATGTATAACTTTTTAATCATTTGTAAATATAGCCGAGACAGTTAAAAACTAAACGGGTGTGGGGGCGGGAGAACTGGTGAACGGTGATTGGTCATTGAACAATCTTTCATCCAATCACAGCTCGTTCACGTTTTGGACACTGCTAGGGATTCACTCTTTGGACAAGCAGCCCGGGAGCGCAGGAAAGCAACTAAACCCTGCTCAGAAAGTTGCTATATTTGTCACTAAAATATAATATATAATAATCCATATGAGTTTAAAAAATCAGCACATCTAGTTAAGCTGGTGTCAGTGGCAACAGAATGGATAAAATAAGATACACAATAACACAAATGAAGGAAAACACACACACACATATACAGTATATATATATATAATATATATTTGTGTGTGTGTAAAAACAACAACAATGAAACCATAAGCTGGTTTAGTTGCGGTCTGTAACTATGTCAGTTTGTTTAAAGGTTAATTTTGGTTTTTATTTCTGTAGCATGGATTGCATGTATTACATTTCAAAATGTGGCATTGAGCCATCTCAGATTAACCGTTAAGTACCTCGAAAACCTGATACTAGACAGGATGACTTATGCTAATAAAATTTCGCTTCCAGGCATTCAATAAGAAGTATCTGTTCATGAAGATTCCCTAAAGCTGTTTGTAAACTGAAAAATGATTTGCCGTTTAGCATCTGCAAAGGTCTGTTAGTGTCCAACAGAGTAAAATCCAGTTTAACACTAATTGCATACACTATTTGGGTAATTTGTCAAAGCTGTCATTAGTCTCATTTGTAGGGTATTGTCACATTAATATTTGAAGATTTTGACAGATTTAATGGTATAAGATTCCGCTAATGGAATTTCAATTTGACATATATTAACCATGGAGATTTAAATCAAATTATTTGTGTCCCTGTTATGCACCAACGCTGTGACTGCCAGGGATTCATAATCAGCCTAATTAATACTTAGCTGAGATTAAATGCACTTTATTGAATGTTTTGTCCATTTGATTGATTGGAAAAGCATAATGTAAAATGAGGTCATAAATAAAACTATTATTGTTTATATTTTAGTTCTACTTAGAAGAGTTTTGTGGCATAACAGTTTTAAGTAGATGTTTTCTAATAGAATCCTTATTCTCTGTAATTGTCCCAGTCTTCAAGGAGAAAAGTCTGAGCTTCAAAGTGTTACAGATGCCTTCCCGAATTATTCAGAAAGCTTTCTTTATGCCGTCACGGGCAGGGTGATGGATATCGTGTGTTCAGTCCTGATTTTCGGAGTCTACACGCAGAGCATATAAATCAGTCTTTTTCTGGGTGCCTGTAATGTGGGACTGAGAAAGCATCTGTTTTGCAGAACCAGCTCGGGTTTGTTCATTCTCAGAACGATTTGGCCTGTGTTTGGTCAGACCTTCAGAATCAGAAGCTGGCCAGTGCCTTTCTAAGATGCATGTTTGCATGTAAAACCGTGCATTTACATTGGGAGATGTGTGGCTGCCTGTGAGGCCATTCGTTTGCATTGGGACATGTGTGGCTGCTTGTGAGGCCATTCGTTTGCACTGGGACATGTGTGGCTGCCTGTGAGGCCATTCGTTTGCACTGGGACGTGTGGCTGCCTGTGAGGCCATTCGTTTGCATTGGGACATGTGTGACTGCCTGTGAGGCCATTCTTTTGCATTGGGACATGTGTGGCTGCCTGTGAGGCCATTCATTTGCACTGGGAGATGTGTGGCGGCCTGTGAGGCCATTCGTTTGTATTGGGACATGTGTGGCTGCCTGTGAGGCCATTCTTTTGCACTGGGAGATGTGTGGCTGCCTGTGAGGCCATTCTTTTGCACTGGGACATGTGTGGCTGCCTGTGAGGCCATTCATTTGCATTGGGACATGTGTGGCTGTCTGTGAGGCCATTCTTTTACACTGGGAGATGTGTGGCTGCCTGTTAGACTATGTGTTTGCATTGGGAGATGTGTGGCTGCCTGTTAGACCATGTGTTTGCATTGGGAGATGTGTGGCTGCCTGTTAGGCCATGTATCACTTGTATCAGAGATTTGTGTTAACTGCCTCTCGTAGATGATGCATTTAGGAAACGAGTTTGACGTTCAGGGCAGCCTTCTTGAGCACTAAAGTGAAGATTTTTAAAGAAAAGCTTTAAGTTCTCAGTGGCTTTGGGTAAAAGCGTGGTAAACAGGGCCTGTAATTTATTAATCTGAGCAATTAGACTGTGGAATCTGTCTGGACCTGACATGGGCTGAGCCTCCTTTGGGCTGAATCTGAACCTATGTGCTCCTCAGGCTGGTTCTTCTGGAACATCAGGTTCCTGTTACACTCTCCTGTTATGCTTTCTTGACACAGTTGTTGCCTATTTCCTTGGTTTGATGACCATTCCCGTTCCCCTTCCCAGACGCCTCGGTTGCGGGTGAGACCAAATCGCGGGTGACGGACAGCTCGCAGTCGCCCCCCTACTGCACGCGGAGCGAGGCTGACCAGGCGTCCCGGTACTCCCCTGAGCAGACGTCTCTCCATGAAAGTGAGGCTCTGTCAAAGCCCCCAACCCCGCAAACACAACCCCGACAATCGCACAGCGGCACTCCATCCCAGCGCTGGGCCGTGCTGCATTTTAAGGCTGCGGTGTTTGATTTGGCACCAGGTTGCCCATGGGCTGTACCGTCATATGACTCATGTCACATGACGCCTCGCACGGTCACATAGCTCACGGTTCTGCGCGATCCGCCTCAGAGTCGGAATAGCGCAGCCGGGGGAGCCGTGGCGGCACAGAAGCGCTGCGAGATGCCGGCGACTGGCGGGCGGGACCGAAGGAGATGAGAGGATGCCGGCGTCCGGGGCTCCGCTCGGCCTCGGCGTGCTGGGGGGCGCGGTGCCGCAGCTGGCGCGTGGCGGTCATGTGACGCCATGCTCACCGCGCGCCTCCTCTCCCCCGTCCCCAGCAGAGTCGGCCGGGAACTCGCGCAGCTCCACGCAGATGAACTCCTACTCGGACAGCGGCTTCCAGGAGGCGTGCGGCTACTACGGCGGACAGGGAGCCGGCAGGGCGGAGCTCCGAATGCAGCACTCCTATCCCGGAAGCGGCGGCTCGCTGGCCCGCGGAGCCCGAGCCGAGGGACAGGCCTCCATCCAGGTGCCTCTCTGTCTTCCATCTGCACGGGTGGGGGGGGGGGGGGGCATATACTGCATGTAATCTTGTGTATGTTTATCTGTGAGCCAGGAAAGCTGCTCTGGTGATGTTGTTATTACAGCCAATCACAGCTTATTTATCAAATAGTAACAGTTCAGCAGGAAATGAAACGAGTCTCCCTGAGAGCTCCCTGTGTTACGTCATAGAAAAATAGTTAACTGTAGTAAAATAGTAAAAATGTTGAAATAATACAATAAAATAGAGAGAATAGTTCATGCTAACCGCCTGATGAGCTGTTGAGCAGCCTGACTGCCCGAGGCGAGGAGGTGTCGCGGAGCCTGTTTGTCCGTGTGCCGATGTGCCGACACCGTTCCCCGTGGCTGGGGTGCTGTCCCGTCCGGAGTCCTGGGCCCTGTCGTTGATCTCCTCCTCACACCTCCCCCCCCCCCAGGCATCCGGGAGTCACCCCGCCGGCTCGGGCCGGGCCATGCGGAGGGTGAGCTCGGTGCCCTCGCGCACACACTCGCCGGCGTACGGCAGCGCGGTGTCCCCGTCACGCGGCTCACTGCGCACCTCGCTGGGCAGCGCCTACGGCTCGCCGGTGGTGGCCGAGCCCAAGCCGCTGCCGGCGGTCATCTCCACGGCGACGCTGCCTGCTTCCCAGCGGCCCGGCGGCGCGGCCCGTACCACCACCTCCTGCTCCCCGTACCAGGCGACGGCGCGTGCCGGCTCCCCGGGGGGCACGCCCGGGTCCTCGTCGCCCTCGCCAGTGCGTTCCGGCATGACGGCCGTGCCTCAGCACTACGGCTCTACGGTGCCGCGCTCCCTGCTGCACGACGGCGAGCTCTACGCACCGCGCACTTACGAGCTCTACGAGCGCATGCTCCCGCCCCGGCCCGACAGCCTCACAGGTAGGTTTCTGGATATACCCCCCCCACCCAGATGCCCAGCAGAATTTCCATCCCGTTTGCATCTATGCAGGGCTCCAGATTAATGAACCCAGCCGCCTCTTATCAGGGATGTTTACGTCGCCACGGAAACAGTCTGCCATACGTACCAATGTACCAGGCACTGACTATTACAGCCATGAATCTTCTCCATCCACGAAGGTCACCTCTTGGGGCTCGCAGCATGTGACATGCCTCTAACATCTCCGGGTCGAAATTGCTGAAATTCCTGCTGACTGCATTGATCCCACACCTGCCGAAAAGCAGGAGCCTAAACATGTGGATGGGACCGTTTCTGACCCACTATGAGGGAATATTTATTTAAGAAAATATATAAGAAGCATATGTGAGTATCATTTGTATATCCATGCGTATGAACATGGCAGCTGGACTGCTTTGTGGAACTGATTAATTATTCAGCCTCCTCTGTGGCCTAATATGTATATAATACGTATAGCCTAATATTTAAGTGCCACTCCCTGATTGGCCATCAGTGGCATGTTAAGCTCCATCCTCCGCCAGTACTCTGTGAAGAAGCCCCTCCTCCCATGAATAATTCAGCGACTTTTTCCTCCCTGCTGGTACCCCCCCCCCCCCCTCCAGGCACTCCCATGAGTGTCCTTTGAATCCGTTACCTGTTTATAGAGTGTGACGCGGTTTCGACTACACTCCCTGGAACATTCCAGAAGGATTCTGTAAATCGTTTAATTCCTGTTACTTCAGACCAGATCAGACGGGTGTGGATGTTAAGAACTTTGGAAGAAAGGTGCTCATTGATTTCCATGGGGGAATGTTCTATGTGCAGAATCTCAGGGACAGAAAGGACCTGTCCCAGCTTCAATACTGGGTTTGGCTCAGGTGCTTCTGGTCCTGGTCAACATAGAGACACAGTGCGACAGACGGCATCAATGTCGTGTGACAGGGCGGGCAAGTGCACCACGTAAGCCGGGCGGCTCTCAGCGCATTTCCACTTAAAACTTGTGCAAAAGTGAACAGGAATGTGTGATCTGAGATATTGTCTTTGGACAAAAGCTTGTGCTCAATAACTAAATGAAAATGTGTATAAAGTGTGCGCAATAATGAATAAGAATAAGCAGGCTTAAAATTGGAATCTCTGATTGGGTGGGGGCTTTGGGGCTGTGGAGGAGCCTGGAATCGCCCCAGGGTCACTTGTTAACCCAGAAAATGGCTCTGGGAGTGAGTATGTCGAAGTGTCGGTCTGTTCCGGTTTTTCACAAACCTGTAGCTAATTTCCCCAAAGTGAGTATTTTGAGAAGGTGGTGCCCTGGGGTGGGGGGTGGGGG
>JAODKL010000001.1:38804600-38815335 GCA_026780765.1 Petrocephalus schoutedeni | reverse complement strand
CTTTCTCATAATATTGAGGCTACTGGCCATAGCAAGGATTTCAGATACTGGGTGTCATGCCCTGTCTTCCTGCCCCCCCCCCAGGAGCCATGAGGGGTACTCAATTGGCAACAGAAAGCTCTGTGTGAAGTATCCATTTGCGGTGTGCCCCTCAGCCCAAATGACACGCACTTTCTCACCCCCCCACCAAACCGTGACCGTGTGTCATTTTCTCCCCCCACCCGCAGTTTGCAGCCTATATCCGGGCAGCGGTGCGTAAGGAGAAAGGCCTGCCCATCCTGGTGGAGCTGCTGCGCATGGACAACGACCGTGTGGTCTGCTCTGTGGCCACAGCGCTGCGGAACATGGCCCTGGACGTGCGGAACAAGGAGCTCATTGGTGGGCTGCTCGGGCTCGTTTAGCCAATTAGGATCTATGCTAATTATCATCTGCACATAAGGACCTCACACCAACTCCCCCACCCCCCACTGCGAGATAAGAGCTGGAAAAATTGCCCCCTAACTGGATTCAAACCCAGTGATTCTTAAACCAGTCCTGGGACCCCAGGACAGTGCACATTTTTGCTCGCTCCCAACTCCCAGCCAATTACGATCGTGAATTCCTGGTACTGGTGTGTCAGGAGCGGCGAGGGAGCAAACATGTAGACTGTCTGGGGGTGTGCCACGACTGGGTTGAGAATCCAAATCGATTTCTTTAATGCTAAGCCATTACAGGTCTTCATACTGCATACAGCTGCAGAATTCTGCCATTCTATTAATGAGATGCAGGGTGAGATACAGGGGAGGGGCAAACTGCCCAAGCTGGAGGGTCGGGCATGGAGCTCATTAGCCGGCTGGCTTGGGGTCCACTAGGGTGGGCCCTAATGGCTGACTTGGGGTTCGTTAGGGCGGGCTGGCCAGTTTGGGGGCGGTTTGGCTGGCTTGGGGTCCGGTAGAGTGGGCCGGCCGATTTGGGGTTGGGCCGGCTGGCTTGGGGTCCACTAGGGCGGGCTGGCCGGTTTGGGGGCGGTCTGGCTGGCTTGGGGTCCACTAAGGTGGGCTGGCTGGTTTGGGGGGGGTCCAGCTGGCTTGGGGTCTGTTAGGGTGGGCTGGCTGGTTTGGGGGCGGTCTGGCTGGCTTGGGGTCTGCTAGGGCGGGCTGGCTGGTTTGGGGGCGGTCTGCCTGGCTTGGGGTCTGGTAGGGCGGTCTGGCTGGTTTGGGTGCGGTCTGGCTGGCTTGGGGTCTGGTAGGGCGGTCTGGCTGGCTTGGGGGCGGTCTGGTTGGCTTGGGGTCTGCTAGGGCGAGCTGGCTGGCTGGTTTGGGGGCGGTCTGCCTGGCTTGGGGTCTGGTATGGCGGTCTGCCTGGTTTGGGGGTGGTCTGGCTGGCTTGGGGTCTGGTAGGGCGGTCTGGCTGGTTTGGGGGTGGTCTGGTTGGCTTGAGGTCTGGTAGGGCGTGCTGGCCGGTTTGGGGGTGGTCTGGCTGGCTTGGGGTCTGCTAGGGCGGGCTGGCTGGTTTGGGGGCGGTCTGGCTGGCTTGGGGTCTGCTAGGGTAGGCTGGCTGGTTTGGGGGCGGTCTGCCTGGCTTGGGGTCTGGTAGAGCGGTCTGGCTGGCTTGGGGTGTGCTAGGGCGGTCTGGCTGGCTTTGGGTCTGCTAGGGCGGGCTGTTGTTGTGTCTATGGCGCAGTAGGACAGGAGCTGCCATGCCTCGCTTGTTACACGTGTCAGCAGCCATGAGCAGAAAAATAAAGCCCTTTTGTTTTGTTGTTTTCTTCCTTTTCTTTTTTCTTCAGGAAAGTACGCCATGCGTGACCTCGTGAACCGGCTGCCGGGCGGGAGCACCACACTGCTGTCAGACGAAACGGTGGCTGCCATCTGCTGCACGCTGCACGAGGTCACCAGCAAGAACATGGAGAACGCCAAGGCGCTGGCCGACACGGGCGGCATCGAGAAGCTCGTCAGCATCACCAAGGGCAGGGGTGAGAGGTGCGTCAGGGCCCGCTCCTATTGGCCGGCGGCTGGCGTAGTGCGGCACTCGATTGGTCGCCTGAGCGAGGTTCTTCACTAAATCGCTTTAGTAGTTGATTAAGTTTTGGCCAGTAGGGGGAGTTGTGGATCAGGAATTTAGCTGGTAATCTGAAGGACGGGACACTAGATACTTAACTATAATTGACCGAATAAAATATGCAGTTGATATTGTAGGTATTGATATTGTTTGCAAGTCAGTTTGAATGAAAACAGCAGCCATGCTGATAAATGCATTACAAAATATAATGTATAACTAAAACGATTAGCTGACAACTGAAAAAATTAACAATATAAATGAAATTAGCTCATAGTGCAAAATGTGGTAATAAGCAATTGTATGTGCTAATATGTTAACAATCATCCTCATAATGATTGCTTAACTAACAAAATGTACTCACTTATATTGACTTAGTTCATCCATTTTGTAATTGGTTGTCCGATACATGCTGAGCCACGGTGCCTGAGTCTGTTTTTTTGTTTATTTCTTTTCCTGACTCAGGTACTCGATGAAGGTAGTAAAAGCAGCAGCTCAGGTTCTGAACACACTGTGGTTGTACAGGGACCTGCGCACCATTTATAAAAAGGTGAGGTGGTTACAGGAGAGGGTGAGGCAAGGATGATGTGTTGGGATGGGCTGAAATATCCACATCTCCTTCTTGTTGTGTGTTAAGGACGGGTGGAACCAGAACCATTTCGTCACGCCCGTTTCCACACTGGAGCGAGATAGGTACAAATCACAGCCCACCCTGCCATCCACAAACCTGCAGATGTCACCTGTCATCCAATCAGGTGGGTGCCTAAAATCAGAGGGTCTTGGGAAATGTAGTCCCCTATCTCAGATTGAAACCCAAAGCTTGTGAATAACATCTGAATGCATCTCTGTCTTCTCTGCTTGTCCCTCAGGTGGCAGTGCGACATCCTCTCCTGCCATGCTGGGGATTAAAGAACATCGCTCAAATTATCAAAGGACACAGTCATCTATGCAATTTTATAACTATCAAGGAGATGGCAGTGTACATAAATACCAATCCACAAGTAAGCCTGAAGCTATACTCCAGACAGACATTCTAAAAGGGGTTTAGTAGTCCCGGGAGTGAGGAAAAGAGGGTGAAAAATAAGGGGCCTTCGATCTATATTCCTTGATATGCTGGGGATTATGGGTAAAATGCCACTTTGGCTGACTGCTTAAAGGCCTGCTAGGGGAGTGATATTCCACACGCACTCAAAGCAATGCAGAGCTAAGGCCTCGGTGTGTCTGTTCTCAGGGTGATGAGTTTGGCTCTCGTGGGGCAGCTTGTTCTGTCACCAGTACCTGCAGCCTTGTGAGCACTGAGCTGAATGTGGTGTGCATTTTATGGACTGCTCCTTGCCTGTGTGTCTTTTATAGCGTCCGGGAAGCCATCGCAGTATTTCACAGGGTCCTACTCCTCACCCACGAGAGAGGACTCCAGACGAGGACAGGTGAGGGAGGCTGCTGACTTCTTTTGGTTAACCCCCCCCCCCACACACACACACACAAACTTCAAAATGACTGCTTAAATTTATTCATTTTAAAAGTGAAGTTGTCCTTGTTTCAGTTCTAATCCTTCATAATTGATCAGTCAGTCATTATTGTGCTAGCATTTTATGTTTTTTAAGCAGTGGGTGACAATGTGGCTCTAGGGCCCCCATGACCAGGATAAGCGGTAGATTCGTAGCAATGCACTAAACAAACACAATCAGTGTATGACATACATTTTAAGTCATACATGTAGCTGTAGCCCACTGTATGTGCAGTGACCCATGGCCTCCCTGTGCCCCCCCCATCCGACTGTCAGCAGCTATACTATGCTGAGGATCCCAGCCGGAGGAACTATGATACCTACAGAAGGTACCTGCAGTCTCCACATAGCTACGAGGACTCCTACTTCGAGGACGGCATCCATTACTCCGCGGCGGACTACGCACCGGCACCGCACTCGCTGAAATCCACCACGAACTACGTGGACTTTTACTCCGCCGCGCGGAGGCCCTCGTACCGGGCAGAGCAGTACCCGGGCTCGCCGGACTCATGGGTGTAGAGTCTCCGCCCCTTTTCCGGGGCATGGAGTCCCCTTATTGGCTTTTACCTGTACGTTTCATTGTTAAGTGACTTTTGAACGTGGGGTTGACGGGAAGTAGGTGGACAGCAGAACGTCGAGCCAAAGAAGGAGATGGTGGAATGTGCGTTTCGTGTTGGTAGGAAAGAAGAATCATGAAGTGGGAGGGGCCAGGGTTGGGTCTGTGAGATGAAGTGGGAGGGGCCAGGGCTGGGCCTGTGAGATGAAGTGGGAGGGGTCAGGGCTGAACAGGCAGGATGAAGTGGGAAGGGCCAGGGCTAAGCCAGTGGGGTGAAATAGGAGGGGTCAGGGCTGGGCTGATGGGATAAAGTGGGAAGGGCCAGGGCTGGACCAGTGGGGTTAAGTGGGAGAGGCCAGGGCTGGGCCAGTGGGATGAAGTGGGAGGGGCCAGGACTGGACCAGTGGGATGAAGTTGGAGGGGCCAGGGCTGGGCCAGTGGGATGAAGTGGGAGGGGCCAGGGCTGGGGCCAGTGGGATGAAGTGGGAGGGGCCTGGGCTGGGCCACTGGGTTCTAGTGGGAGGGGCCAGGGCCAGATGTCTCTCTCCTGTGATGTATGTTTTCTTTTTTTTTTTTTTTTTTTTTTTAGTTTGTAGCTGTGCTAGCATGTTGAAGGAGTGTGTAAAGTGAAAAAAAGTATGGGAATGTGACAGGACTGCGTATGTAGGGACAAGCCTTTCATAGCACTAAAAAAAGAGGATCTAATGATGTTAGTTTGTACAGAGGAATGACATTATATTCCTTTCTTGTATTATTACTGTACTTAATATTGAGATTGTGTCCTCCCAAGAATCATGTACATTTTCTTCATTTTATTGTAAATATAGGGGAGAAATTCTATCACTGGTTTTAAGCTCATGAGTGCCCATATAAGATTTGTGCCATGTCTAAATTACATAGAAATATAAAAGCAAAGAAACTAGATAATTTTGGAGCAGTGGGAAGCATAACACATGCATTCGAGTGTAATAAAATGACATATTTTTTTGTTCTCGTTTTGTTTTTCTTTTTAATGAATGCTGACAGTGGAGCTCTTTTCTGGGTGATGTTGCAGAGTCTATTTTTCCATTCGCTGTCCTGCACCTCACATCGGATGGTTCACTGCCATTTTCTATGCACAGAGAACAGAAATAAACGTCAAACTTTCCTCCGGCAACAGCTTTTTTTTTTTTAACCCTCTGTCTCCTCTCCGTCTTTCTAAGAACTCAGCGGCATCTCTGAGTATAATAAACAACATCATCGGTTCTGAGGTTTGTCTTCTGCCCTGATTTTGTCCACCATTTGCCATGCAGGGCCTTCAGCCTTTTTTTGTTTGTTGCTAAATTTAGATTTTAAGAAAAACACCCTTGCATCAGTTTAAGAAATGGCAGATGATTAGACCATTGTACATGCATGTCTTTTGTTCTGCTAAGATTTTTTTAACTAAACTAAAAAGTGCAAAGGTTCTTGTTTATGGGAAAGCCAGCATATTTCTTGATCTGCCTGAAAGCAACTTCTGGAAAGTCGAAATGATGGTGTAATAATATAGGCCTGTGAGATTCTCCTTGATGTATTAATCTATATACCGTTATAATGTATATACAATCCATGCAGTAGGCGGAGCCAGCAAACACAGGCTGGCGTAACCTCTTCCCCCTCAGTTTGCTGCGTTCATGTATGCCGAAGCAGGTAGTGATTGACAGGTGGGGTGATTCCACCCGCCTCAACCGGTAGAGCCTGTCATGAAATGGCAAAGTGATATTCTGTTAAAAACAAAAGCTGCTCTGTGATCCCATTATGTTACTGGTAATGAAATATGGATTTTGTTTACGTTTGATATCGATACGTTACAGGGTAATGCGGTGTCTCATTAATTTTCTGGATTTCTTTGCAGAAAACCCAAAATCAGTGTTTTTAAAGAACTAAAAGGGTACTCTAATATATTGAATCCAACATATTAAATCATGTACGTTTATTTATTTGCAGTAATTTAGACGCAGTACAATGGTATGGTAAATAGTAATTATTTGTATTATGATACATTTCATTATAGGATTAAGTGTCAAATCCGGTGTCAAGTTTTGAGCCCGAAAGTACTTGGGAGGAGCGCTCGTAATAGTTTGTTTTTGTGCATTAGACAGCTGCCGTGACTTAGGCAGTGTTCATATTATCTTCCAAGATAGATCCCTATTGATATTATCTGCGGAAAGACGGAATATTATCACCTCCAAGCAACTGCAGTTGAGCGGTGGTAAGCGATTCCCCAGAATCCCCCATGCTTTGGTCATAAATGCATTGAGAGACGGTGTGTAATGTTTCAGGGAGGCAGTGAGTGATGAGAAGGGGTTATTATTTAGAGGGTCCAATCCACCCCCTGTCTGGGGGAAGCCAGCAGGGTCCCGTTTGGGGTGTGTGATCCGGTGGCCCGTCCTTTCACTGCCGTCTTCCCAACACTGAAGGTGTTTTGGTTCCCCGATGGTATGGCATGCCAAAGTCCTTTACTGCTTCCCGGTGTCACTATATTGAGTAATGTACACGATATGTGTAGGACAGTTTAAACGGGTCCATAAGAAGATCCGCTCCCAGTGACATGGTGCTACACCGAACGAATCTAATCCAGATCCGCCTGGCTTTACACAACGGTTCAGCATCCTCCACAAATAATTCAACCCACTATTGGTACATATTGGTACAATTAAAAGATTAAATGTAACGTTGGCATTGATACAACTTTTAGGGAAGTTAAGTACACGGCTGCAATAGGGTAGGTGCTACATGTGCGTGGTAAACACGGTTGCATAACCCTCCATAACTTCAGGGCGTGACGCAGTTGTTTTAACTTCTAACCACCCACCCTCCCCCGAAGAAATCCTGCAGAACATAAACTTGCCGTTTTCTGTGTGCGATTGCAGAGGTCCGAAGATGGTTCCGATGTCTAAAGTGCCAGGGAACGAAAGCCCGTCGCTAAAGGCTGGCCATCCGCCGGCAGGTAAATCGTTTCCATCCCATTTGCAAACTTATAGCCAGTGATTAAAAACTTCGGAGTTAATGCATTGGAGTTTTGAAAAATGTTTGTATTATCAACGGTTAAATGAGCGGGCGGTATTTTGTTCCGACACTTCTTCAAAGCCCGATCCATCCCGCTGTTAATAACTCAGATTTTCACTAGGTTACCGTTTAATCAAGTTGTCCGTCTGAAAAAGAAAATCCAGTTATAATTAAGTAATGCTAAATATGTAGTGGGCTGCAGTCTTTCGCTTTCGTTTTTGCAGTACAGTACTGCACAGTTACTGTTCTACTGTTCTGTCTTAAGTATCATTTGCGCAGTAAGATTATCATAACGATTTCAAAAGTTGCTTTGTGGAGTTTATCGTCTGATATCAATATTTAAGTCTTTAGGTATAAAGTCACGGAGGACCGCTGTTACTGTTTGTTACAAAAATGTGGGGAAGACATTCTAAAGTCGTCTTTTTTGTGGTTTTCCTGTTTATCTAGCAGCTTACGTCTGCTATTGTGGTTTGCAGCAAGGTTAAAGGAGTAAAATTGTGGCGTCTAAGAAAGAGGTCAGTTAACTCAGAGATTCACTGCTGAGAGTCCTGACTCTTACATCCAGCCAGTAAAGGGGTTTCCATAGCCACGTTGTCTGCAACAAAGTCAGCAGAACTTTGCAGGCAGAAGGAGGCTACAGGGCCTGTAGTGTCTTTCACAAGGGGTGGAGAGGACAGGGTCCAGAAGATAAAAAATCCAGACCAAGATTTTGTTTCAATCATCCAATAGTCTGTGACTGTGACTCTTTACACTGAACTGGTTGGTGTAAATAAAACCTGAGTTTGGATTTTTACTTTATGGACTTGGAATAATCTGAACTATCCATCTCTACAACCTGCCAACTGAAAAACAGGCTCATGAACATTTACGGCATTCTAGGCCATAACCTGAAGGTTCTTCCCCACACCCCCCAGATTTTACACGCCTGCTCACCATCCCCGAAGGTCAGAGCTGCTGTTGAGGGCTACAGAGGGCTACAGCTTTTCCTCTCCTCCCATTTCTGCAGTTAATTCTTTGGGCTGGTAATTTATGCCACAGGTGAGGCTTGAGGGACCGACATCTGTTCGCTCTGTCTCAACAGTGAAAGCTGGAGGCAAGAGAGTGGCCAAGAAAAGCTCGGAGGAGAGCGGAGCTGCTGACAAGGACACCAAGCGGCCAGCTGAGAAGCCGAGGTACCGGGCTTGGGGAGGAGGCACCTGGTGGTGCCGCCGATGGTGCAGATAGGCGTGCGAATGGTGATGTCTGCCGTCCACCAAAGCTAGTGAAATAATCTGGTATGGACGCAGTTCTTCCATAGAATGGAGCTCAGGAGATTTACGGAGTGCATCCCGTACTTTTAAATACTGTGCCCGCAGTTTTTTAACCTTGTCTCGACACTGCTCGGTGGTTCTTTGGTGTCCACTATGAAGAAGATACTCCCCGATTTTGCGAAATATATCAGAGTTTTTATGCGTTTGGTCCAGCTGTTCTTGTACGCTCTCATCTGCCCAAAATTCCAACAAACATTGCACCTCTGCGTAGACAAAAGCGACCCTTTCCCCGCCATGTTGGTTTTGGAGAGTCGCAAAAACGTGACGTCACGCGTCCTGTTTCGTGCTCCAGCGCGATTAGCGCTCACACCACATGCGAACCGCGCCCGAGTCCAACTGAACCACGCTCTGGCCCACCTCTTCCAAGCGGGCCAGGGCCGGCTAAACGAACCACACCCGGTCATGGTTCGGAGCACTCACACTAGTCAAACGAACCGCACTTTGGTTGTCAAACGCATTCCGGCACGGTTCAAACTGCTAGTGTGAGTACACCCTTAGCTGGGACTGAAGATGGGCAGGGACTGTGTAATCAGCAAGCTCATGGGAGTTTTGCTTACACAAAAATGTTCTGAGGGCAGAACACAAAAAATGATTGGTTCTGAGAGATAACCAATCAGATCTTGTGTGATATGTCAGACCAACCAATCAACCAAACCACCAATCTTGGCCCAACCTCCTATAGTACCTTTGACCCACCTCCTCTACAATCCGATTGGTTATCTCTCTGAACCAATCATTTTCTGATCTATCCTCAGGACATTTCTGTTTAAGTAAGACTCCCACGAGCAATGAGGAAAGATTAAAAAGACTACTGTGCCTTTAAGAAACTTCCAGCCACTGGAATGTCACTGCATTTCTGCAATCTGTGTTTTTTATGGGTTGCTATAACTGGGTGGGCAGGTGGGTGTGGAGTACTAGTGCCATGCTTCTTCAGAAGAAGAACATCCATAACATGTAACTTTCCACGTCTTGTGCACAGCGATACGATACTGTGCTCTATCTTGTTCCTGGAGACTTCATTATTAGTGAGTAAAATCATTAATATCTGCTATTCAGGAGCACATGGTTAATATTCATGTTTGTGCTGGGTGTCTCTAGTGAATTTTAAGGCTTTCTCGAGATATATATTCTGTGTCTCGGTCACATAAACAGCTTTTGGATTGTGGATCGCAAACAGTTCTGCTTTGAGGTGGTGAATCTCTGATACTTGTCCTAGCTTTGCCGTATGTTGCTGAAGAATCCGGTGAAATGTCTTCCCAGATCTCTCGCCACTCTTCCTGGAATGCAGTCGGTCAATATTCTGTTAGTGGGGACTCTTGAAAAGGTCAGTAGTTTTGCAGCTATGTATCCCGCCAATGTCCATTCAAATGTGTACGACACGGGGAGGTCATTTTCTCCGCTCACATAAAAACAACACAGAATTAAGCCATCAAAGTTTACTTTAATATTACTTTTTGATGGTGCTTTCTCATGACATTTTAGTTCTCAGGAGTATCATGCTATATCACGAGTTAGAAGTTGTTACTTGATTGCTTGGCTCTTTGCACAATCTGTCAGCCTTACACCATGTGTTCTTCTTATTATGGTATTCACAGGCCTAAAGTGATGATAAATTATGACTCCAAGATTAGGATTTTATGTATTTGTCTGTGTCTATCTATTGCTGTATTCCTGCTTATTTAACTGTTAAATGACTGAAGTATGTATGTAAAACAACTGACCATTTCTGTTTTTCAGCTGGGACAAAAGTTTCCCACCTCGCCAGTCAGCATCAGGCACAGCAAAGTCAGACCAGCCATGGAGAAATCACACTCTCCCATGGTCTTGCACATCCACCAGCCCCGCAAATGTTGAGCCAAGATGGCCGCCGTTTTGTGCAGACCGCAGAAGTCCATGCAGTCTAATGAGTTAGAGAAACCCATGCTTTTGTTAAGTTTTCCATGTAACCATGTTCCAGGGACCTAGAAATTATAATGCATTTCTATGCACATGTCAGTCTTTTTCAAACAGTTTATCTGGAATATTAAGATTATTAATATTCAATATTAAGTATTAATATTAAGAGAATTCCGGCAATGAATACTGGCCCGCTTCAAGGTCATTAATTTTTGCTTGGTATTTCTTTTTAATTTGTTCATACAAAAGCTTGTTAATTTCTCTTCTTTTCTGTAGTTAGTTTGGCTCAGTGTTTCTGGGGTTCAGGAGTAAACTTTTATTATATTTCTATTTGATGTCATCTTTTGTTACAAAAAAAAACTCCCAATAGTTAAGCTTTGTGATCATATCTGTATTTAATTC
>JAODKL010000001.1:38763779-38775227 GCA_026780765.1 Petrocephalus schoutedeni | reverse complement strand
AACTAGTTAAACTCTGAATAACAGCATAGTGTTCCAAATTAATCTTGCGCTTCTTTCCTGGGCCAAAAACGTGTGTGTGTGTGTGTGTGTGTGTGTGTGTGTGTGTGTGTGTGTGTGTGTGTTTGCTTGCTTAGGTCACCCCAAAGTATGGTGAAACCTGAAATTTCCCTACTTTTGGAGAACCTCAATTTTATAAAGATCTGTGAATGCAATCTAAAAAATTATAAATCAAACTAAAACTAAAAATCAAAAAAGGTCTTGCATTCTGGTCATTGTATTCATGTCATTGTTACTTATGGTTAAGGTTAGGGCTGGGTAAGGGTGTCGTAATTGGGATTATGGCTCTCCCATAGAAATGAACTGAAGGGTGCCCATTTAGATAGGTACTCGAGTCTGTGTGTGTGTGTGGTTGCTTTTTTTTATATTTTTTAATCACAACTTTCTTCCGAGGAACTGAGTCTCCTCTTTCTCAGGAGCCGCTGGCTTTAATCCCTCGGCAGAAAGTGTTCCACCTGGAGGAAGGCCGTGTTTGCGGCTGTCGAGTATCGTTTACGTTGCGGGGAGCCTGTTCAGCCTTCATCTGGCATGAGAGGCGGCTGAGGACGGCGTCGGAGCCCGAGGATGTGCTGTCTCTCGGCAGCCTGGAGCTGCGGGTGCGGGCCGCACGCTGTGCCTCCTCCAGGCGAGTCACTGCTGTCAGTGGGCCTTCAGTCGTCACTGGAGTCGCTGCTTTCTCATGAGTGATTAAACATGGCGGCTCCCCCCCCACAGTCCTTGGTTAAAATCTGGTCATCGGAAGCTTGGGAAGGACACTGAGCTTATATTTAGTAATGATATTGTCCACATCTTTTCTTTTTCCCTAAACATTTCCTTTCTGTACTTCCTGCTCATGGAGTCCCAGCTATGACCCAAAATGCCAAATATATCCCGCTGTTACGTACTGTGCAGGCTAAAGCTCTTCTGCCCATATAGCCATCCCGCATGTACAGAACCCCTCTTGCATCTCGTGATTAACTCTGGTGCCCATGCTCAGATGCTGTTTGCTCAGAACCTACAGCTAACACAATATTGCTAATCTCTCTTTTAGCACAGTTAGGCGTCCTCCTGAGTGCCTGCTCAAAATATTGGGTCTTTTTTGGCATTAACGGCAGTCTGACGCTATCAGTCCGCTAAGAGGGGAGATGCAGTGTCGGGTCACCCCTGGTAGCACATATAGCAAGCGCATGTTTCCCTGGCATCGCTCTGGTGCTCTAGAAGAGGAGGCGAGGTGTAAGCGAGATGCCTAGAGGAATTTGGATGGGGTAGCTGCTGTAATACAGCGGTGTCATCAGCCGGTCCAGAGGCTAAGGAAGATGATACCTTCAGCCTTTGTTTAATTCCACTTTGCTTTTAGGGGATCCCCTCCCCCCCACCCTCACCCCTCCTCTTCCTTCTCGCCTCATAGGATGGCGATTCTGACCCTGAGAGACGCCCCGCCTTCATTCCCCAGCCGTGTTTTCTGTGTGCCCCAGCTGCTGGGTGGGCTGAGGTCTATCTTGGGGGTCAGGCTAACATTATCCCGGAAACCTGACTGCGATTCCAAATCCTTCGGGCAGCAGAATCTCTCCCCTGCTCTCTTTGGCTGGCGGGTGGGTTGTTTTTTTTATACCTGGGAAGTGTTTAGTCTGGAAGGTTTTTGCACAGCCTACTAAAACGACAACGTCATGGGCATCAGAGGTGTTTCTGAATTCTGAGTGACGTCTCTGGGCTGCTGTTGATGGCTTTTAAGTACGTTCTTACGTCGCTAACGTGAAATTAATAGGGTCTTGAGAGGCTTGTCAGGAATGTGACTTTCCATCCATTAATAGCTGCTGAATACTGTTGGCATATTTCGGTGAAGTAATCGTCGTATGAAAATAAACACTTGAGTTATAGTCTGTCACCTTATGAACGCGTGGTGGTTACAACGCGGCCGAGACGTCGCTGGCTGCGAATCAGGGGAACCTGTTAGCCAGCAGCATCTCCTCCATCCCCGTGCCCCTGTCCCTCTGGCTAATCTCTCATTTATGAATTTGTTGGTCTTCAACAACCCGTCTTTGGTCATTATACGGAGGTATGAGAGGTACGTTTTGGTTTTCCTGGTGTAATAGATCTTCTTTTTACCCTGTCGCTTAGTGTGTGTGTGGTTGTGGTTGTGTGTGTGTGTGTGGGTTCCCTCCCTCAAGTTGGCTAGCGGTGCTGTTGAAGTACTTGGCTGTGGCTTCAAAGCCTGCCCTGGGCCGGGGGCCCCCCTCCCCCAGTGAAAAGCCCTGACCCCTTGTGCTGGTGGCCGTCACCTCGTCAAACTCGGAAGCCCTGAGTGAACTGATGACCCCTGGACTCCGCCTTGCCCTCTCCCCCCCATTGCTAAAAGAAACCAGGTCTGTGGATGTAACACTAGCTGGGACATTCTCGCTAACGGCTAAGCTCCGATACCGCGGCAACAGGCACTTTTGGGGGTGTAAGTGCAGTGCATCGTGGGTGACTGCAGGGGAGTGATAGCCACTGCCGTTTCATGTGGATATTGGTGTCATAGGGGTGTGAAAAGTCAACAGTCAGCTGGTGCTGCTTGTTTGCTCGTGGGATTAGTCCTGGGGGGCGGGCCGGCAGTACGGGGCTGGGCTTTGTCGTGTCCATTTTCTCTCCATTCATGTCCGCTCAGTCGCACCGAGCACCCAATTGTTCCCCGAAGAGTGTCATTCTCATGACGCTCACCTAAGCTCTGAGGATGCCCTGCTTAATCATCCGTGCTAATGGCCATCGCCCATTAACCCCCACATCCCCCCACCCACCAACCCTCGGCCATTCCAGTGGTCAGACACAGGCCAAAGAGAGCAGTTCTTGGAAGCTCCAGTTGGGTCAAAAAGCTGATGAGAACTCTTCATCTGTTCTTCCATGGGATGAAAGTGCATTCAGTACATTGATGATAAGATCTTCCTGTGACCACATTTTGATGGTTCTTATTATGATGGTGATCTCCATAGCAGTGCTCAGTAATGTCAATAACAGGATGTTATAGGGGACATAATCTGCCGTTATGACGGACTGGCCGGTGATTGACTTTGGTGGCTAGATGTGTGCGTTGTGGGCGGTGGGGGGGGGGGGGGGGGGGGGGTTGTCTACTTCGCGCACAGCGAGGAGCCAAGCCGAGCCAGCTGAGATCCCCCTGGGCCCGGCAATCCATATTGACGCTCTGGCTGACGCATAATCTCGGCAGCATAAATATTAATGGAGGCACTTGCTGCGAGTCAGTCGAGATTTCGAACCCGGCCTCGAAAACCGTGGCCGGAGAGTGATGTTGGCACAAGAGTCCTGCATCTCGGTCGAATCACTGTGCCAATTAGAACTGATACCCTCTGCTTTCTTTATTTCGCAAACTTGTAGTGATTCTGTAGGAGATAAGCAACTTACCCTGACCTTTTTGGGTCAGAGAGAGTAGACTTGTTATTGTGTCTGTTTATTAAAGGAAAAAACCTAGGCTTGTCTTTCAAGGTTCTATGAATTCACCTAATTATTTCACCTCTGACCTTTTGACCTTTTCACACTCCAGGGGCAGGACATGCCGTGTGTGTGCGCGTTGTGTGTGGAACTTGCTGTGTGTAGTCTCCATAGAGACTCACAAACACATCCACACACCGCCTGATGTGGGCTTGTCGTTAATATGTATGTATTCACGTTCGGGGATGAAGCGTTAATTTTAATATTCATCCCCACGCCCGCCGACTCCCTGTCACAGAAACCTGGGGTCTCACCCAACCCCCCACAGCCACCGATGGCACTGTGGCGTCCGCAGGCTGGCGCCATCACAGCGTGCGAGCATATAGTGTGTGCCTCATGTGACCCAGATATTCCAGAGCATGCCTGCTTCAATCGACCACATATAAATTATCACTGATGCTCCTCGCTCTGTTTCATTCCGGTCTCGGTTCCCCCAGCTGACGGCCATTGTCTCTCATGTCTGTCAGGCCTCATGGTTCGGCTCCAGTGCAACATTTGGGCTTGGTTAGTGTCTCTGGCAGTCATTACAGGAAATGGGCCCGATCTATAAATACTTGAGAAAATAAAATGTAGGCTGTTTGGTCTGAAGCAGCTGTGTGGTCGGCTTAATAGCTGTTTCACCTAATTTTAAATGGCAGCACAGGAACTGAAAGTGTTTTAAACGGTGTGTGTATTTCTCTGTATGTATGTGTGTGTGTATAAACACACATATAACAAAATCAATGACAGACTTTTCCCCTCATGCTTTGTGCATTTTTGTTCATGAATTTTGTACAATCAAATAGTCCCTGCTGAGCCTTTGGTTTTTTTTTTTTTTTTTTTTTTTTTAGCTTATTTTAGCTTATTTTTTAGCTTATTTTATTTTAGCTAACACAATTATGCAGAAGATTTACTTTGACCTTGTCACTCTTTCATAAGTGACTGTTACCTGTGCTCCCTGGGAACCTCTGAGCTCAATTCAGTCACCCAGGGGTGCAATGAGGACACGTGGCGATTGAGACGGTCACCATAACAACACCAGCCAGGCAACATGGGAAGACGATTGGCAGACCTCTTCCCAGGAGTCCGTGATTGGCTTGGAGGTGGTGAGGCGGGAGAGAGATCAGCCACCCATTGGAAGGTCTCTATAGCTGGCCCTGGCTTAAACCCCCTGGGCTTTTGTGGGCCTGTCAGTCCTCAGAAGCTCATGGAGTGAGGGGGGGCGTGGTGAACCCTCCAGTACGCCGGAGGAGATTCCCACCGGAACAATGTCCCAGGGTCCGCGGGCTTTGTGCCGCGAGAAGAAGACTGCATTAATTAGTCTTCTATCCAAAGGCCCGGCTTGTTCATATTTAATAGTGAGCGGCCAAAGGCCAAGTAGGGTCATCAGTTCATGATTCGTGGATTTTTCAAGTTTGAAATTGTCGCGTGTTCCCAGGAACTCGTGTCCTGCTCCTGCCTACTTCTGTGGGACAGTAGTGCAAATGAAGGAAACGACTGAACTGAATAAAAGGCAAGACGGAGGCAGCGACTCGTAGCGCGTCTCCATGGTACGGCGCCATCTAGGTTCAGTGCTCACTTGCACTGACATTGCGTTGACAATGGTAATGCGAGTTGGTCAAATTACCGGGTTAATAAAAACAGGAAGTGCCATGGTGATAAAATGCCACAGCATATACTCCGCAGAGGGCTTTCTGGCATGCCGGCCTGGGCAGAGCTTCCTGCGGACGGAGGCCGCGCTGGCTGCCCTGCGCGGGAACGCGTTATGAATGCATAACCGTCTTTCATCCGGCCTGCCCGTTGTCCCGGCAACGGCGCACCCCCCTTTGTTCAGGATATACTGCAGCTGAAGGCGGGGGGGGGGGGTGCTTTGAGTCTGCGGCTGGTGGCGTATGTCACACACACGCGTGAGTATTTCTCATGCCTGCGTGTGCGTATCTGTGTTGTATTACATGGGGTCATATTTAATATGGCTGTGATGGTGCTGCTGTACAGAAAAAGGGTTTCTGTCAGTATCTGCGGGGTGATGGATTTCTGCTTTCCCTGTGGATACAGCTCTTGCATCCTAATAAGATCTATGTACATTGGGTGTGAGTGTGTGTATCTAATGTATTTTGGCGTATATACAGTTTGTCAGTGATGCAGTCTCATCGTAAAAAGAACTTTTGTTTCCCCTTAAGTCTTTTGTCATACTACAGTAGATCAGGTGAACTTTTTAATATTTAGTTTTCAAGTGGCTTTAATACAAAGTGTGAGCACAGTGATTTAATCTGTTTTCGTTCACTACGCTTCTGTCTTCCTGGTTCTCATCTTTAATGTCCCTTGATATCGCCTGAGGGATCAGATTTAAGCAACTTGTTGCGCAGTAATTCTACGTCTATACTTCCCATTCCTAATAAGACCACGGGAGTGAGATGGAGGTATGCGAGTCAATCTGTCGAAAGTTCTTCATGAAAACGATAAGTGTTCCTAGCTTTTTTCCCCGTCAGCTTGTGGATAAAGCAGCACTTTCCGTGGGGTCCGACCTACTGAGCTTTAATATGTCTGAATGTCTCGTGAATAATTGATCTCCACTTGAATATTCAGTGATTTGAAAGCGCCGTCTCGCTGGGTAAAGGAGAAGCCCGTCTTTGAGAATTCGAGGATGAACATTTTGTGCTCTTTTCGGCGTGGTGCCGTGTAATTTGAAAGGGCTTTTCTTTTTTTCGGACCTCAGCAGGGATTGAAATTGTAGGCTTCGCCTCTGCTAAGAATGACAGGAAGGGACAGAAATATCTGCGGGCAGTTTGCTACGGAGCTTCTCTCCGCTGTCGAGGTTGGGCTGTGGCGTCACCAGCGAGCTCGTGGCTGCCACTGTAACCTGTTTTTGTCGTATTCTTCGTGCCACCTTATTGTTTAGAGCAGTGTTTCCCAGTCTGGTTTTTGTGAACCCGCAGACAGTCCAAGTTTTTGCTCCCTCCCAGGGAGCAAAAATGTAGACTGTCTGGCGGGGACCTTGGAGGGAGCAAAAACATGGACCAACTGGGGGTCCTAGAGGGCCGGATTGGGAAACACTGGTGGGCATCTGTTGTGACATGGCTGAATTTCGGGGCCTGAGATTTCAGAATCCATTCCCACAAAGTGTGAAATCACACCATGCTAGTTGCTTAGCTGGTTCCTTAAGTGCAAAGGTCTGTTAGATGGTGGGAACAACTGTTGTACCTTTTAGGGCTGCCATCCATATTTTTCTATGGATTCATCTATGCACTATTTTCAGTGCATAGTGCTTGTGCCACTGTGGTATGTAAAACCACCTTTTTGTGATAATTTGAGCTGCTCCGATAATTACATAGTGATATTAAAGGGAAACATTTGTGATAGATTTGAAGAGTTTTAGAAAACGTAATGGTAATTTTAATGATAAAATATTTAAAATATTGATGTTTATGCATTTCCAGTGTCGAAGTCATCGGGCCAGTGAACGAAACCCCATTGCCCCCATGGCTGTGAAGCTGTGTGGTCCCGTGGTTACAGCAAACGGCAACCCCCCCCCGTGCCCTTTGACCCTTGCAAGTCTGTCTGACTGCTTAACAGTGAGACTGTTAAAGCTGCCGCTCAGTCTGAGTGAATACGGCCGTTTTTGGAAGGATGTCTTGATGGAAATCGAGATCTGCAGTGCTGCACTAAGGTCTTAGGCTGCCAAGGAAAATGTTCAAAGCTATTTATTTGAGAAGTAAGGCTATATTTGCTCAGAAAACACAATATAACATTGGAACATAAACCATATTACAATAAAAACTGACTATTTCATCTTTTCTCAGTTACTGAAATGATATTGGTGGAGGTCTGGGACACAGCTTGGTTTCTGCTTGGGGCTCTCCAGCCTTTCCATGTTTAAATATACCTGACTTCATGAGGCATTGATTAGCCAAACAAGGCGCACTTGTGATCAGGTTCAGCAAATGTATGGGAATATCGGATGGTGACTGTAAACACTGGGGTCACTTCAGGAAAGGGTTTGAGAAGGCTGGCATACTCTCTCGGACATAAAATCATAATTTTGCATTAACATGAGTTAATGAGGCTTACAAAGACTTTTGTCTGTGTTGTACTGTATATAGGGCTGCACGATCATAATCACATTTTTTGGCCAATATTGAGCGATTATTTAACACAGTTACTCACTGGCTTTGGAAATATCATTCATATGTAGAACTTTTAAAGACGGTGGATTGTCTTGAACTCTACATTTAACTCAACTGAGAAACAAAAAGGGGGGGATGCTGATGGCTGCCAGACGAAACGGGAACATCACTAAGTGTTTTAAGTGTTTTATCTCTGATTTTAGCTTGATAACCATTGGAGGCCAAAATCGGACTTGAAATTAAAATTTAATTGCCCACCCCCAGCAGTACGTGTGCAGTAATGCTCCTGTACAGAACGGCTCCCGCTGTCCGGCTTATTCTGAAAACCTCGAGCTTTAATGACGTTTAAGGACTTTTAATTAGCCTTCATTGAATGAGGTGGCTCTTGCAGAGGAGGGTGATGCTGTGTACTGTCATTGTTGCCCAGTAATGAAGTCTCAGTGCAAATTCTGCAGACCCTGTCAGTTGGCAGCGCTGCCTGTTAACGTGTCATTGTGGCCAGATTGCCGATCGATTTTGCATTAAATGGTTGCGTCTCATGAATAATGGATCTCGCACGGTGATTCGTTTGGCTGAAACTCCATTTTCACCAGCTTTGGGTGCTTCTTTTGTCTGGCCAAAACCCCTAGCAATGATTGGCTGTTGGAGAGAGAGCCTCTTTCTCATTGGCAACCAGTTATGATCAATGAATTGTGTTTTTATTGTTGAAGCGAGTTTGATTGGGGGGGGGGGGGGGACTTTTTTGTGGCATCCAGTTCAGTAAAAGGTTCTGTTAAAGCGTATCAAGAATTTTATTTTAGCAAGTCATCTGGTTTCTCTGGGGGGAGTGTGTCAACGATTTGGAACGGAGTGTGCAGTGCATTATGGGTATGTCGTCTAATTCCCCTGTGAATGAAGGGAACGAACAGTGTGATGCCTTCTGTTTGTTGGTGCCCTGGCAGCACGTTGTGAGCTCAGATGAGTGGTGCTAGTTATAATCATATTTTGTATGCATCCAAATTTAAACCACCACAGCTGTGCGCACCCAGCCAGGAGCAGGGATTGGCAAGTGCGTTCCAGTTTGCTGACTTCAGTCCCATTCTGAGTGATGCAGCCAGGTTAGCGACTGGAGCAGTCTTCCAGGGGCCTTGAGAAATGGACTCTCATCCTGGCGGGCAAACTCAAAGCAAGCTTGGCTTTGCATCATCTATTGCAGTGTTTTCAAAACCCCGTCAACGGGGACTCCCAGACAGTCCAGGTTTTTGCTCCCTCCCAGCTTCATATTGGGAATTCGGAGGGAGCAAATATCCCTCTGAGAACAGGGATTGGGGAAATTGATCTATTGGACATCTAAAACGAGCCGACTGAGGTGTTGGGCAGCCTGCGTCTCCTGGCCTCGTGGAGACCCGGCTGAGGTGTTGGGCAGCGCGCGTCTCCTGGCCTCGTGGCGAGCCGGCCGAGGTGTTGGGCAGCGCGCGTCTCCTGGCCTCGTGGCGAGCCGGCCGAGGTGTTGGGCAGCCTGCGTCTCCTGGCCCCGTGGCGAGCCGGCCGAGGTGTCCTACGCTACGGCCTATTCCTGTTTATATGGGGTTCCTGTTTCCCAGCATTCCTCCCCTGTCAAGGGCCTTGTTAAACACAGCATGCCCTTCTTTCTGCCTCTGAGGGGAAAATAAGGCCACACTCTGCCCTGCTTTCATTACTACCAGCAGCTACCCCCCCCCCCCCATCCCCCCCCGACCCACAACTGGTGAGGACTGGCTCTGAAGATCATCAGCACATGGGTTTGGATTCTGGAAGCTGCTCTGAACTGCCTTTTTTGCATGGATGCTGGCATTTGCATTACTGTGTGCAATGTGCTGGGTTTGCATGTTTGTAGGTCATCTCCAAGGTTGGGAGTCTGCGTCCTTCTTGAGCGTGTCTGCCTTATTCATAGGCAGCACCTCCAATCGGTGTGACATTTCTCTGCTATTTTTGCTCTCCGCCATCCCAGGGTAAGAGAACACGGGGCCAGGGCATCTGCGTTTAGCGACGCACCCACCGTCAAGCTCTGAACGGTGGATGCTGAACATTATACCCCCCCAGTTATCTTGCGATGGCTGCGGCCGCCTTGTGTATACTTAGCTTGTTTTCCAAGGCCGTGCTAAATATGTCATGCTGTAGTAACGCAGGACGCTCACGCACACCGCCACATGAAATTCCACGTTGTGAAATGCGAGTGCCTCACTGGACCTTAGGAGACTCTGAGGAGTCGCGCTTGCATGCCTGGGATTCCAAAGCACCTCACACCCCCTCCACCCTTATCTGTAAGGATTATTTCACGGGGAAGTGAACTTCTATGGGAGCCCCTATCTGTTTCCTGCCCCCTCGGTAGATATGGGGGGGTCTTTTTAAACCGCCATGAAGCTGTTGGCCCGGGAGTGAGCCGGCCAGACTGGCGCCACCTTCTGTAGCTTCGGGTCCAAAAGAGTCAATAAAAATCCTGTGTTCTGGTGGCTTAGGCCACCATGCGAGCTCTCGGTGGTGACGGGGGGCGCCGAAGCGACCAAAGACGTGCCGTCAGCACCGTCACCAAGGTGAGGTCCACATCTGCGGTCCGGCCCATGCGGGCCTTAGTATGGGTGGCTGTTTTCGGAGGAGCCGGCCGCCTACCATGGGGGGGGTCCTCTAATGGAGTGGGTTCTGGTACTGGGGTGCTTAGGCCAGTCTGGGATCTCTTTGGAAGTTCAGGCCACACATTTTGCAGAGATGTTGTTGTAAATAAAGGGGGGAAGTGCCAGGTCCAACCAGGGAGCAGAACTAATAGTCAGTGAAAAGACTGAATATTGACTAGTCGTTTAATCTCGACCAGTGTTTCCTGGTCGGTCCTCTGGGACCTTCTGACAATCCATGTTCTTACTCCCTCCCAGCTCCCTACCGGCAATGTGGGCTGTCTGGTACGGAAATAAATATAAGGAATGAAATGCTGTTCAGGAGCTTTTCCTTGGGGTTTGTGTGGGTTTCCAGGTTCATTTTTGATAAGCCTTGATAAACTGTCTAATTTCAGGTCATGGAAGCATGGAAGTTCTGAGCGATTTACATGCATGGCAATCTTTAGGAACGCAAAAGCAGTTACCGCTTTAGCACATGGTTTGTTTTTATGGTATCTCCACGGCTACTTAATAAAGTGAGACTGCGGGAGTCGGCGAAAGCCGTTTACTGGAAGGTCGTCCCTGGCACGCTGTAATTAAAATTTCCAGCATTTTGTAGTAGAAGCCAAATACAGTGGCTCAGGGGGGAAGAGCAAGCTGTGCACCTGCCCCCTAATGGCAGAAAAAAAGAATTGCTAGTAAATTGATCATCTGAGAAACTGGAGCCATCCTGTGTTGGATTGTCTGTCAGATTACTCCAGTGATTTAGATGACTCTAGTTACTTGTTGCCATTATTATTTTTAAATGATTGTTTATTATGAATTGTTGGCATTGTTTGCGCTTAAGCGTTTCAGGCTCTGTGGTAGCGATTTGTTTGGGTTGGTTATCCGAGTAGTTCCTTTGAAATATAACTGCAGGAATAGCTCAGTTGGCACAACCCCCCCCCCTGCCTAAGGTCTGGTTTGAAGAAATAAGAACTATAACTAATTATGTATTCCATCACAATAGCAACGGTGTCATCACATGGATAATAACACTCCCAGACAAGTAGGGGGTGTGACAGGAGGGAGCTTTTGGTCAGAGAAGACGCGATCGCAATGAAAAGGGCCGGCATCTGGGGCCCTGCAATCTATTATCTGCATGTTTACAAATTCTCCATTAAGCCCTGTCGGTGGAAATTTGTGTGGCAAATAACCTGCCACACACACACACACACACACAC
>JAODKL010000001.1:38742376-38753854 GCA_026780765.1 Petrocephalus schoutedeni | reverse complement strand
GATGAGTTATATCGGTCATGGACATGGGGACCTGTTGACAGTAACTGAGATGGGTTATCCTCCCGGTTGCGGTAATGAACCCGAGTAGCTATCATTCACGGCGGCCCGCAAGCCGACAGATGAGCTCCATCACCAGGACGGAGAATTAGTTCCAACGAATAGGTGAAATGCATTTTCCCGAGACTGAATTTCTTGGAACCTTCTGGATTTTTAATCATCGCGGTCGCAGTTTGTGGATGGAAAATTTGAAGTGATATTAATTAGAATCTCAGCCTCAAATCTGTGGTGTCTCAGGGGGAATGCGATGCTTTCTTCGGAGAGCCAAATTCAGGGCGTTCCAAGGTGACTGTGGATCTCCCTGCAGTCTGCTATTGAATCTGGCTTTTGTAGGAGCTGCTCTGAATGCAGAGGCACACTGGCCTTATGGTGTGAACTGTCTGAATGGGACAGAATGGCAGACGTCGGTGTGGTGGACGTGCCTGGTGCACGGAGACGCGCTCGGCTGTCCGGACAGAACCTGCAGGCTGGAATGTGATTTGATCTGCATTCTGGCCCCTCCCCTCACCCCCCAACCACTCCTGTCTGTTTGGAATTAATGGCCTCCAAGATGACTCTCTACAACAAAGGAAAAGTGTTGTTTTTCCTCTTCAGTTAAAAAAAGAAAAGAAAGATAAGGTACGGTAATACCCCAGCAAAGATTAAAATCGTGGACTGTTGGGTGTAAATCAATCACAGTCGATTAGCATTTCTGACCTCTTGCAGAATATATAACTTCTTCCTAGTGCCAAGTCAGGGCTTCTGCTTCGGTTGGGATTACAATTTCCATTTTATTCCTAATAAATTTTTGAAAATGTTTCGCTCAGCATAAAAAAGTGCTTGTCCTAAAATGAAGCACACCTTTGCTTCTCCTGTAGTTAAAATAGCGATTGAAGATGGAGGAGCCAAGTAAGTTGCATTCCATTATGGTGTAGCTTTGCGACTGCGAGGCAGAGATCTGGTAAACGGTTATGTTTTGTGACATGAAGCAATGCATCTTTCTTTTTTTTTTTGACCCCGGATCGAGATCCCTTCCTTCAGTGTTCCTCTCCCCCACTTCACTCTAGAGAGGAAGATACCCGAAGATGATCTCCTCATCCTGATCGACGGGCTGAACGAGGCGGAGTTCCACAAGCCGGATTACGGAGACACCATCGCGTCGTTCATCACCAAAATCATTTCCAAATTCCCTGTCTGGCTGAAGGTCATCGTCACCGTGAGAGTGAACCTTCTGGTGAGAGCCGGCCGAAAACCTGACCCATGAAGGCTAATCCGCGAGCTCCTGCAGAATACATAACTATTGTTCCTAGGGCTAAGGATGATAATGATCAAAATAAGTTAGGTAGCTGTCTTTAGGATTCATTTTGCAAGTCTTTTGTATGCTATTAACGGATCCTTTGACAACTAATTTCATAGACAATGTCTGTTATAGCTGGTTCTATAATAATAGTGCTTATTTCCTCATGCATAAGAGCTGAGAGGAAATAGGAATACTCTGGGGAAAAGGCTGAGGTTGCCATTTCCGAACCTGTTAGTCGGTCCAAAGCGATCCATTGCTGGTCACGCTGTCCTGCCTCTTGTTTGCTGTCTGTCCATCTATGTCATTATCAGTCACCCTCCTGTAGCTGCTGTGGTTGAGTCCCCCAATGTTTGTGTTCAACACGACAGCAAATGCAAAACCCAAAAGTGGGTCACGCCTTCGTTTGAGCATCTTTTGAGGCAGGAGGGTCACGTCCTATAGAGAGCCCTCCGTTGTGAAAAGCGCGGCGCACTCGTAACAAAACGAGTTCTGTGTTCTTGGCAAAAATGATGAATTATGCATTACTTTTGTTATATTCGTGCAATCTGTATTCAGATGAGGTAGCCCACCTTCTCTAAAGAGTGCCTACTGCCCTAAGCCCAGTAAAGTTCTTTCGAGTGTGGCTAGGTGCTGTTGGTGTTTCTGCAGCAAGTGTATCTCCGCATCACGCTAAGCCTCGCATGAGCTTCAGAGCCCTGCAGTATTCAGCTTCTTCACGCCATTCGCTGGCACCATGGAGAGGTCGTCGTTATCCCTCCCTTCTCCATCTTCAGCGGGGTGGAGATTGCGGGATTAGGGGGTATTGATTTCTGGAGGGTTGTAGTTCTGGCTGCACTCATGTATCCCTGCTAACCCATCGCCTGGCCTTCTAAACCTTTGTTTGCGAACATGGCCCCCCATGAGCTGCTGCCGCCATCTGATAGCCAACACCATGACGTGAACTAGCTTCCTTCCTCGGTGAACCACTGGGGGAGATATCGAAGCCTTCGACTGAGTTGTTGTTGGGGGATAATTTACATTTGGAGTTAAATATGGGGGAGGGCAGTTTTTGGGTATGAGTAGGTCTTTTGCAATTCTGAGTAATTCTTTATTCAGTAACAGTTTGTCCTAGCCAGTCTATGAAAACGTGTGAATAAATAAATTAGTTTTCTTGTTTGTTTGTTTGCTTATTGGTGCACTGTGAACATAATGGCCTATTAATCCCGGGCAGGATGTCACCAGTTTCTTGCCGTTCTCCCAAATCTCCCTGGACGACTTCCCAGAAAACAAAGACATCACCAGCGACCTCAACGCCTACGTCCAGCACCGCGTCAACAGCAGCAAGGAGATCATGAACAACATCTCGCTCAACGGCAAAGCCGACCCGGTCACGGTGGGCAAGCTGAGCAGCCACCTGGTGTCGCTGAGCCGCGGCTCGTACCTCTACCTGAAGCTGACCTTGGACCTGTTCGAGCGCGGCCATCTGGTCATTAAGAGCTCCAGCTACAAGGTGGTTCCCGTCTCGTTGGCCGAGCTGTACCTGCTGCAGTGCAACATGCGGTTCATGACCAACTCGGCGTTCGAGCGCACCCGGCCCATCCTCAACGTGGCGCTGGCCTCGCTGCACCCGCTGACGGACGAGCAGCTGTTCCAGGCCATCAATGCGGGGGGCGTGGTCGGCGAGCTGGAGTGGGACGACTTCCGCCAGCGCATGGACAGCCTCTCCGGCTTCCTCGTCCGGCGGCGGGATAAGACGCGCATGTTCTGCCATCCGTCTTTCCGCGAGTGGCTGGTGTGGCGCGCGGACGGGGAGAGCCCCGACTTCCTGTGTGACCCCAGGTGAGTACAGCGCCCCAGAGGCGCACGACCGAATGTAGAGGCTCACGATAAATCTTTATCAAACTCTGTCATACCTGTAATACCGCGCCGATGGTGGGATTTGGAAAATGCAGCCATTTATAAGAGTGATTTCTGCGGCCAGACAATCCCAATGCGTTTACATCGTTCGTGATGTTTGCGTCCAGTGTTGGGCGGATCTGCTGCGGTATTTAGTTGTTGAGATCTTGCTCAATTTCCTGCTACAATTCAAATGGACCAAGCTTTTTTTTTTGGAGGGGGGTGGGGGTTCAGATTTTTTTTGCAGTTCAAATAAACAAGAGAGATGATAGATTAAATAAAGAGCAGGGCTAAATTTGTACTTCTCGTGTGCTTGCAGGACAAACTTTCCCATAAAGTTTGCTGACCAGCAGTAAAGAAACGTCCCTTTGTTGTCATAGCGAACATTTTAATGAACTATCCTAGTGAAATAGTGAATTGGCTGTTTCTGTTTATATCTCTTAAATGGTTTCATTCCTTATTTGGGCGCTAAACCCCGGCCATCTGAAGAACTATTCGTGGAAAGCATCTATTTGTAGGACAGAGCTGATCAGTAACCCCAGGGCAAATTTCAGAGGGACCCTGCTCTCCATCCGAAATCTAAGCTTTTATATTGTCCTCCTCCTGATGGCACAGTGGGATGAAAAATTAAGTGTGTTTTTATTTAAGATGTGCATCCAGCTGAAAGTCCCTATGAGGGGGGAAAAACATAACTGCTGTTTTAAAACCCCTCCCTCATTTTAAATACACTCGCCAAAGTACATTTACAAGTATTTTTTGTTTTTGTGCACTAAGAGGCCTAAGAGTGTTCAGGGGAAACTGGGAGATGGTGATTGGAGGCATCCTGCATTGGCCCCTTCTGATTGGATGCTGGGTCTCCGCCATATTTTGCCTGCCATGACTCGTGTAAACAGAAGGAGGCCGGCCACCATTTGGCTGCAGAAGAGCCCCTCGCTGAGGCCAGATCTGAAATATCACCAATCCAAAGCACTCTTGCTGCTTAAAGGGAAATGCGGATCGGAAGTTCACTGTTAACCTGTCTCGGAGGAGTGTCGCTGTGCCTGAATACCCTTTACCTCTTTATGAGGGGAGTGCGGAGGGAGTGGTGCCTCTGTGCCTATTGGGGACCCCCCCCCCACCACCACCACCTCTCGTTTCAGTTGATTTCAGAGTCCCCTAGACAGAGAACAGGAGACCAGTTTTTTCACACGGCACAGGCCAAGGCTTGGCACTTTAATGGAAATGCTTTGCCATCACCCCCCCCCCCCACGACCCCCCAAGCTCTGCCAGTCATGCGTGGCCCTTTAATGAACTTCTCTGTTAATTAACACCCAAGCGAGGCTAACTGCGCTGCACAGGAAACGCGCTCCCAGCTCCCCGCACCCCTCCTCCCCCTCGTCCACATGGTGCGAGGCGCCGGTCTAGACGGTATTTAGCACAGTTTAATCAGTCGGGGGGGGCAACATTAACGAATGAATTAATATGCCTGTCTCAGGAAACGCTGCAAACTTCCAGGCAGGGAGCTGATTACTGTCGTTATTAGTGTCTAAATTAACAATCGGTTAAGGAAAAAAAAGTGTATTTTTCTCAAAGTAGGATGACCGATCCACTTTCGGTCTTCATGCTGCTGCAGGAGTAAGTTGGGGTGGATCTAGAAGGTCCTCCCAAGGTTTCCCTGAAATGCGTTGACTTTGAGTCTTTTGAGGTGTCGATGGAAGAACATTCCCAAGGCATACCTTTTAATTTAGTTATTTTACATCTGCTTTTGACTCAACCCCGGAAGCCATTTGCACTTGTGGGTCTTGTCATTGAAAATGGAACCACGTGGTCGGCAGTGTTGTGATCGAACCAGCCGAACGCCCCAAGGGAGTCCGCGTGCTGTATCTCCTGGCGAGGTCCCGTTCAAGCCGGGTGCTTTCCTGCCCCCTGCAGGAGTGGCCATGCACTGATGGCCTTCATGCTGTCCCGCCAAGAGGGGAAGCTTAACCGGCAGCAGACGATGGAGCTCGGGCACCACATCCTCAAAGCACACATTTTTAAGGTAGGAGGCTGATCGCGGCAGGAGCTGTCCGTCCTGCTCGCGGGCCACCGGGCCGCCGCATGGCTGGGATGCAGGAATCCTGCAGGTTTATGGCACGCTGCTGTGGGCAGCACCACGGCTCGGCGCCAAAGGGTGCAGTCAGACTAGCGGATCGGTACCATGCCAAAGCACGTCTGACCCCCAGAGTCCAGTTTGTTTGATTTGTGTGATGGCTCCATACTGTGCCTGGACAAGGCTGAGCGTACCACTGGAAGAGGTGGGCCCAAGCAAGGTGACCTGGACTCGGGCACCACTTTACGCAGACATGACGTTACTGTACATGAACCGGGACGGATCGAGTTGGCTGTAGAGTCGCGTCTCTTTTTTTGTTTGTTTTTCTTTCACAAAACTGCATTGTGGCACTAATTACACTTACAGATCACCTAGTAACAGACACTTTGGTCTGCTTGCCTGAAATTTGGGTTGATGAGTTTACCAAGGACAATTGGATGCAACACTCAAAAACTCTGAGACATTGTGTAAAATATGGTAAGATGTCTTATACGTGCAGCACAAATAATTGCTGCATTTTATAGTAGATAAATCTGTCGACACACCCAAAATGACTTGGAATAAGCCACAAAATAAGGATATCAATCATGAATGTGGTGGTGATTTCCTTCCCTTGTTTTCCTCAACACACAAAGTCGCATGGTGATGGGCGTAAGCGCGCTCGGGCCGGTATGGCGAAGCGTAGTGTGGGCACAGACCAGCGGGGGAAGGGGGCAAACAGTGGCACTCGGGCACGGCACAAGGCACTCGGCTTCTGAGAGTACATCCTCAGACCTTCAGGGTGGTGTGTCTCAGCCCCCAGCTCTTTCCCTGGAGCTTGCGTGATCTCACACAGCCAAAAAACATCAAATAGATCACTTCCCTGAACTGGCCGTGATGTATGATTGTGTGTGCGCAGTGGTCTGCAGGATTCTGGGGTGGGCTCGAGCATCATAGGGCATTGTACTGCATAAGCAGTTATGGATGGCTGGAAAAATGGATGGAAAAGACAAGCCCCCACTGTAAAACACCTTTGATGGATACACAGAGTGCTCCGTAACCTTGCTCTCGTGGGCCGGTGGACTCGTCCATGTTAACAACGCTAGTCTGATTGCAGGGCCAGAGCAGGAAGACAGGAGTGTCCTCCAGCGTGCTTCAGGCCCTGTGGATCAGCTGCAGCACCGACGGGCTTTCAGCCGCCCTGGCATCTCTGAGGAACCTCTACACGCCCAACGTCAAGGTAGGCCCGCCGCCCCGCCCTCTGAAAATCAGTATCTGCGGATCAGCCTAATGAAGAGAAGGCAGGCTTATCTCCACTTTGCTCTCACGCCCCTGGGAACCCGGACACTGACCGGTTTGCACCATTTAAATCTCTGTCTGCGTTGATGTCAGTGTTTGCAAGACTGCTGTTTCGCCTTCCGCTGTTGTCACGAGTTCACCAAAGCGCACACAGGAGGAAAGAAATTTTATCCTGCTGACGTGTGTGCGTGCGTTACACTGGAGGTTCTGCTAACTGGATCATGTGGACCCGTAAAAGCGACCTCGGTCACGTCATAATAGTCCCTTCTTGGCTTTAGCTGGGTTCTAAGAGTACTGGGCTGATGTTATAAAAGTCACGAGGGAGACGCCACCATGCTTCAGCAATCCTGCTCCAATGGGGTCTGTTAGTGGCGCTAATTTGACAGGAAGAAATGTTCTACATGCAAGTGGGAAATGAGATTGATTTCCTTGTTTTTTTCCCTCTTAGATCTTGTAGATTTCCCTCTTAGAGTGCATTCATTGGGTCTTTCCTCCCAAACCATACTTTGTATATAGTTAACTTTTCATGGAATAATGGAGAATAATTAATTAGCCGATTTTATCCTTGAATGCCCATAAGTGATCGTATTTTTGTCATGTTCCGGTAAATAAAACAAATGTTTTTTTCTCACATTGAATTCTGCAGCCCTCCATTTAGGCATTTGTTGTTTGTCCTTATTGAGGGGAAGAATGTTTTCATGTTAGAAACTGCATATCGGAGCGTTTAACAAATTTGACTCGCAGTCTACATGATCAAAGGCAGCGAAGATAAAAATGTAATTTTCCTCGGAGTCGGAATCAATCGTTTCTATTAAGGGAAGGGAAAGGCCGCGGAGGGGCCATGCTGGTTCTGAGATGTTAGGGTTTTTTTTTGTATGGACTGTTAGGGGCTGTGTTGCCTGGGTGAGAGATGAAGATTCCGGTGGGTGGTCCGCAGTCTGGCCTTGATGCCTGGAGGGGGGCAGGCTGGGGACGGGGGGCACTGAGACGGATGCAGTGTAATCAAAGACCTGCCCAGCGTTAAAAGCCAGGAGCAGCTTAAGCTTCCAGTTAGCCTTTAACTGTTAGAAGCTCACTCCTTCCACCCAAACGGGCTCATCCGGGTGAATGGATTGGCTTGCCGGTTCCCCAAAGGTTTGTGGGTAACAAATCCTTTGAAGCGCTGAGCAGTTCCTGATTTCTGCCTCCTGTGTAATGTGGCGATTTGGCCCGTGCAGTGAGCTGCTCGGGGCTCATCCTCGTGTTGCCGTGGAGGCCGTTCGCTCCGTCTGCTTCCTCGTCCTCTCTCTGCGAGCGGATCGTCGCGCGTCCTTGGCCGGTCCTGCTGGAATGGCTCCCGAGTGCTTTACCTGTAACTTGTACCTTGCCCAAAAATGATGACGTGCCAAATTGAGTGATGTATCGATTTCGATAAAGACGGGATGTTCTGGAGGAATGCAGTCTGTCCGGTTGCCGGGAGTCAACATTGACTCATTGGCGCTTAATATAATCATCGATTATAATGCAGAATTTAATTGTGATGTCCTCTGAGGACCTGCGTTTGTCAGAAGCCACTGGGGACACTCTTTGGGACATACAGGACAATCCAAATTGACCTGTTTCAGATGCTGCTTGCAGGTGTCCCTCATTCGCTCTTCACGTCCAGGTGAGCCGGCTGCTGATCCTGGGCGGGGCCAACGTGAACTACCGCACCGAGGCTCTGAGCAACGCGCCCGTGCTGTGCGTGCAGTCGCACCTGGGCCACCTGGAGATGGTCAGCCTCCTGCTGGAGTTCGGGGCAGCCGTGGACTGCATGTCGGAGAACGGGATGACGCCGCTTTGCTTGGCAGCGGCTGCCGGACACCCGGGCCTCGTCGGCCTGCTCTGCAAACGTGGGGCGAAGGTGAGCTGGAGCCAGGCTGCTCAAGTGACTGGCGATGAAACATCATGTATACTGACTGGTTTACTGTCCACTCAACCTTAATCTGTACCTTGCTCATGAATGATGCTCTTGGTAATAACTGCAACATTTCTGAGGAATAAGCGTCAATGCATTGCCCATGCAGGTTGACCACCTGGATAAGAGCGGTCAGTGTCCCCTGGTGCACGCGGCCCTGAGGGGCTACCCGGAGATCATCCAGTACCTGCTGGAGTTGGAGTGGAGCCCTAGTGGCCAGCAGCAGGACAGTGAAGCAAAGGGCACAGCCTTGCAGCAGGCCCTCACCGCGGCCTCCAGCATGGGCCACATCCAGGTGAGCCGGCCGCCTCTGTTAGACCTCTGCCACGCTGACTGAGCCAATGGGAATTTGGCCTTCAGTACCTCATCAAGAAATACAAAGAGCCTTGATGTGAAGGTTGTGCGAAAGGTCACATATTCCTTTGTTTTCTCAAGGCCTTCACCCAAGGTTTATCGGCATGCATTTTTGTATCCACCATGGTCCATGGGCCTTTACCTTTAGCCTGCTTGTTAAAGGATTAACCATAGTAATGGGTTTGGTGGTCTGTCATCGACCCGTCGCGAAAGAAATTATGTAACGAGAGAAGATACGAAGATTAAAGAACGATGCTGGACAAGTGTAGTCTGAAGAGACTGGTTTGTAGTGTGTAAGATGCTGTCACCGTAGCTTGTTTGATCAGCGAAATGAATTTTGTTGTGCGGATGTCAGGGTTATGTACAGTTTAATATCTGGTGTTTAATTCACAGTTGAGAGCGTGTAGTGCTCAGCGAACGTGGCTTCACCGCCGCGCAGGTTTTCTTCCGTTGTCATTAATCACCGTTTGTCATCTGACAGGTTGTGAGGAGCTTGCTGGCGTCGGATGATAAGACCGCCGTGCAGATTGATGGCCATGACACTCTCTGGGGGGAGACAGGTTTGTCTGTGTTTTTACCTTCCTGTTACAGAACTCTGTTGCACGGATCCTCCTGTTTTGTCATCAGTTGTCATCGAAAATTGTCCCTGCTGCTTTCTGACGGTTTACGGCTGTGTTTTTTTTGCGGCACTGCATTGGTTGAGGATATTTCATGTTTGTGGACAATGGAAGCTCTTCCCGACACTTTCTAGCCCCCCCCCCCCTGCTTGGGAGTACACCTTTGTCTTCAAGCCACTGTAGCTCAATGGAGAGCCGCTAGTCCTTGTGATTTTTTTTTTTTCCCCCTCCAATTTGGAGTAAAATTGCAGGTATCCATCCCTTCAAAGCATCGGCTCTCGGGTGTCTTCCAGCCAGGCCTCCGCTGGGCTATGTACTGTACTTTAACAGACGACGGATCACAATGCCAATGCAACCTGAGCTTCGCTCTAGCACTAAAGCCATCGGGCTACAGCAGACCCGTGATCAGCCAGCAGACAGCCGTTGATGGTGCGAATGCTGACTCTGGGGGGTTAATCTGCCCTGGGCAGCTACTCGGGGTCCTCTGGGCCAGGGGTGGAGGTACCGGGGATGATATGCGAACATCTATGAGAGCCGAGGTGATCTAGACTGCTCCGAAGAGAGGGGCGGAGGCAGGATGACCACAGCGGTCGGTGGTCTTCTTGTTTTGTGCTGTGCTCATTTGGCAGAGGAGCATGAGGCCGAGCGTCGGGAACATCTTGATTTGTAGGATGTTTACTTTGATCCCCTTCTCAAAGAAGGGCACATGCTGTGTCACCAGATACTGAGGAAAAGCCAAAAATCCCTTCGGAATGGAAAATTTGAGCACGGCCCAGTCTATCCCAGTAGTTCTTTCCATGCATTACATTTCAAGGAGCGGGCCCCCGCCATCCCTTTTAGGGAGAGGCTGGACACGGGAGATAAACAGAGACGGAAAGTGAGGCCACTGTTCCCTTTGGCACTATGTTATCAGCAGATAAAATGCCAAGCGCCCTGTTGAGTGTGTGGAATGACATGGAGCCCCTGGTCACAAGGCTTGGAGCGGCGCAGTCTAGGCTCAGTTATCACGATGGTGACAATTCTGAAATGTCAGGCCGTGTTCCCGGGGCAGAGCCCGCAATACAACCACAAGACCATTTCCTGCACATTGCTACCAGCTGGATTATGATTTTTATTTTTTTTTTCCCCCAAGGTCCATTAGGTTTTTCTGGTTCTGGATGGCCGGCGTCTATGGTTGTTAGACTCTCATCCTGTTCTGAACTGGCGGCCCCTGTAACAACCGGCTTTGAGATGTAGGTCAGTCCAATAGGAAGGAAGCAGTTCGTAGTCAGGCCTCACCTTCCAGCTACCAAGCCGTTGTTAGCGGTTAGCAGCTCACTCTGCTAACCATCCAAATAGGCTCATCCTGGGTTACCTGCTGAGGAATTGTGGGATCTGAGGCATTTTCATTACAAAAAACTGCCTGGGGGGGGGGGGTTCCGTAGTAGGGGGTTAAACATTGATTCTTCCTAAATGAATTAACAGTGGTGAAGATTTTGCATACAAGTACCTGCTGCTATCGGGCTCAGCTATCTGACTGTCTGATGGAAAGCTATGCTTATTAGGTTAACCTTGACTTTGTGGTTGACTTGATATGCTACACTACACCTATCATTTATCAACATGCACGGGAGCAGCAGCAGGTGCCGCCACGCCCGTCAAGCCGCAGCAGCGGCGGCTAATGGATGCGAGCTGAAAGCTAATTGCTTGCATCTGGCAGCGGCGGAAGAAAAACTAAAAACCTTCCCGCGTTCAAGGAGACACAAAAGCATAAATTGTGAGCCATTCAGCTGGGAGGGGGAGGGGAAAAAAATAACCTATCGCTCGTGGCTGAAAGATTTGAAAAGAGGCAAAAAAAAAAAAAAAAAGTACTGTGTTCTTATGTGTAATTTTCAGTTTCGTCCACAATTTGATGTGATTCGCGGTGACGGAATAATTGGATGATGGTGCTGGCATTTGATTGGCCAGTCTCAGGGCTGGAGTTGCAGTAGGAACAGGGAGGATTTTTCTGCAGAAAAGGACCGGGGTCAGT
>JAODKL010000001.1:38732376-38737376 GCA_026780765.1 Petrocephalus schoutedeni | reverse complement strand
TGTTTATTAATGCAGACTGGACACCGAGAGGGAATTGTAGCCTGTTTCTGACAAGTGTTCTGGGGGCTCTGGATATTCTGTGTTCATTTGGATTTCTGGCTCTTGGATTGAAAAATAATGAGAAAACGGTCTGCTTGTTCTAAGCAAGATGCACAAAGCCGGTCTGGGTATGCGTCAGAACGTTTCCAATTACTGGAAAACAGACATGGCTATGCTGTGGAAATATGGTGCGCTCCTTGTTCCAGGGATGAAACGTGACACAACCAGCTGTGTGTGACCTGTTTTTCCTTCTATCGCTTGTGCTTGTCGTGCTCTCTTGAATCTCAAGCTGAAGCGTGTGACTTTCACACTTAAATAGCGATTACTAGACTACCGAGGCCCTCGGCCTATTTTCCTTCATTTTTAAACCTTGTCTGCTCAAAGTTAAAGTTTAAAGCCGGGGAACTTTTTTCCTACCAAGGGCAATTTTAATTTTTACAACATCCTTTGAGGGCCCCGCTAAATTATTCAGGACATATTTTACACAAACCTTGTGAAATATTTTTTGATACTGTATTGATTCTCAAAAAACAAAAGTTTTTATTTAATAGTTCTAGATTCAAATATGTGAGACGGTGGTTCATTATGTTTTATTTAAACCCCCGACCGCTAGAGAGCACTGGTGTAATCTTCTGCCATTTGACTTTTCCACTCCAAGGTAACGTGAACTGAGACAGGAGATCGCGTTAGAGCGTACTGCTAATGTTCCCTCTGGCAAGGACTTTTAAAAAATTTCTTATTGATATATGCAAATATTAATTCCTTTGCTCCAATTGCACAAAATGTAGTGCTATGATGTTGAATGTGACGGTGACACTGATAAATTCATATCCCAGTAACCTTATTGCATAAAAAAGTAAACTCGGTTTTATGCATTTTATCGGTGATACTTTTTTCGCGCGATATAAAAAAAAAAAATGAAGTAATTGTCGTCTAGAATTTTTTATTTTTTTTGTACTTATGAAATACCTCATTGGATCTAGTGGGCCGTGTATCCCTGGTTTAAAATGTACCCAAACGCTTGGTTTGGGCTGATCCAGCCCAGCGTTTATCTGATGAAGAACCTAACAATACCTGTCCAGTCCTCCTTAGTATTTTAGCTTTATTATTGACACTGGTGTGTGTGCATGGGGCCCCCTTTTATATACTTGATGGTATTTATCTCACTGCTGTCCTCTTTACCTGTAATGACTTCTGCTCTCTTTCCCTTAACTGCTTTCGATAATGCATTGTTAAGGCTACAGAACATCTCCTTATGATCGATCAGGTACAATCTCTAGGTAACTTTACTCCGTACCAGTTCTGCTCTCCATATCGCCTTGGGACACGTGTCGTGCCGACGTGAGCCTGTTCCCCCTCACCACAGGGAACGCTGCCTGGGCGATGGCCACCTCCAAACCCGACATCCTCATCATCCTCCTTCAGAAGCTTATGGAGGAAGGCAACCTGCTGTATAAGGTACACCTTCACTGTAGCCATGCTGGAGAATGAGGGTCACTTCTTCACTAACTTGAAGTCACCATTATTGAAGCAGTCTGACGTCCATTTGATGTGCATGCATTTCGTGTCAAGACCTCTGAACGGTCAACATTTCTGTCGCATGGAGTGTGTGGGATTCCTTTTCTTTTTAATGCTGCGGTTTTACAGCGTAGTGTAGATGAATTCTCAGGCATTCATAGATGGAAGAGGGAGAGGAGCACTGGACTCCTGAAGACTCCTAAGCCACCTTTTCTGCTCTCTCAGAAGGGGAAGATGAAGGAAGCGGCACAGCGGTACCAGTACGCCCTGCGCAAGTTCCCCAGGGAGGGCTTTGGGGAAGATCTCAAGGCCTTCAAGGAGCTGAGGGTCTCGCTGTACCTCAACCTCTCCCGCTGTCGCAGGAAAACCAACGTGAGCCAAACCCTTTGAATTGTAGCTTGTATACGGTTGGTATTTAGCTATTGCGTCAATGGAGTATGTTGTGTATTGTTTTATTTTATGGGACTGTCTTTGAACAGAGGGGGCAGAGGGAAAATGTCAAGGTCGACTGAAAAATATTATGTAGGAGTGGTGTTGACTAGAGTAGAGCTGGGCTGTAAAGAAGAGGCAGCCAGTGCTGAAGTGGCGAGAGGAAATGGTTTGCAGTTCTGCTATAGGGACTTTCAGATGAATTTCCCCAAATCCCTTACTGTACAATCTGTGCACAAAGGCAAGCACAGATGTCACTGACGAATGTGCAGCGAGCTTTGACCCAGGCAGCGAATTCCGAGCCAGATGAATCACGGCAGCAATTATGAAACTGTCAGCTGCCTTATATGGTGGTCTTTTGTGTACTTCGCTGGAGGACAGGATCTCTTTGTTTGCCTGGAGCCAGTCTGAGAAACATCAGAATATAAATATCTCGTTGACTGGCTCTGCTTTTATATCCATAAAAGATGCATTCTGGTTACCGCTTATTAGTCCCCTGCCATTTTTAAAGCTCTGCTGGAGGAGGATGTCGCAGAAAACAGGTAGACGGTCCCAGTGCAGTCATCATTCTTTCATATGCTCTCGATTTTGAGAAAATGATTTCTCTTTAGTCTTGGTTCATATGTTAAAAACCGCACCGCAAAAAAAGCTACTGGCCCCTCCAGTGAGCAGCCTCTGATGACCTCGACTCATGTCCGCCCGTCTGGAACAGCGATAACAGCGGGATCTGCCAGTCCACTAATGCTAACGAAGCTGTCCCCCCTCCCTCACTAAACATTCTCAAAGCCGATCGAGTGACGGCCGTTCTGTCCTGCCTTCTCTGGGTCGATAACGCCGATCTATGCCCCTCGACAGGACTTTGGCATGGCAGAGGAATTCGCGACGAAGGCTCTCGAGCTGAAACCGAAATCCTACGAGGCCTATTATGCCAGAGCCAGGGCAAAAAGGAGCAGCAGGTAAGACGCTTAGCGAAACAGCCCTCGCTTTGTGCCGCTCTCGTTTGCCCCCGACAGATGTTCCAGGCTCCACTGTGGAGGAAAATTGTTTCGCTGTGTGAAAACCCAGCCGCTCCTCCACTTGAAGGGCGCCTTAGAAAAAGACTTTCGTTTCGTTTTTCTTCAGAATGTTCATCAGAATATTCACTACAGATGTGGAAGAGCATATCATAGTCAGCCTAGGTCCCTTTTTTTCAGCTAATGCTAGACACTTTCTACACTTCATTGGCACACTTCAGCCTATTTAGCAAATTCAATAAGACCTGCACTGTGTAGGGGGGGGGTGCTGAGCTCTTTGAGACCAAAGACCCTGCAGTTAACATTTTAACATACCAGATTCCAAGCATTCCAAATTCGTTAACGTCACTGTGAATGGTTACTGCTATTTCATGAAATCCAATGAATTTAGCACTGAATTTTGAGCCAAGTTAAGCGTAATTAAAGGGGGTCCACTGAGGGCTTACCAACAGCAAAAGCAGTACCCACTCTCCTGGTGTCTGGCCTTTATGGAACACCTAAAACTTTATTTTCTGAGCAGAACAACACTTGCATAGCAGAAGGTCCTTCTGTAACCCTCGAGATGTTTAACCGGTGACACTAAAGCCAGATCACCCACATATAGAGGAGCTTTGACGAGTGCAAAGAAAGAATCTCGAAGTTGCTCCTGCAGCAGCCTTATTTCATGGAACAAACATGGCATGTTGGCCTTCAGCCATCTCACAAAGAAGTCTGTTCTCAAACGAATACAAATTGGCCTAATGTAGCTTGCGTGTCTGTATGGATTTGGCTAATTTCATAAACATGGTGTGGAAGGTGTTGTCCTAATGCCACATTTAATGAAACGCATTCCTGAAGTCAATGAAGCTTGCAGAAATACACAACCTCTTAAAGTTGTACATGTTTGTGATTATTGGGTTAGCGGTCATGCAGTATTGTAAAAGGGAAAACAATGCATCATTTTATTGTCAGGAAGACGTATGATTCAGCATTGGGAATAGTCACTCCTCCTCTTTGGCTACTGAGAATGTGTCACGTTTCTCTCTGCAGGCAGTTTGCCGCCGCGCTGGCTGACCTACACGAGGCTGCCAAGCTGTGCCCCAACAACCGCGAGATCCGCCGGCTGCTGGCGCGAGTGGAGGACGAGTGCCGTCAGCTGCAGCGCACGCAGCAGAAGCCGGGGCCGCCCGGCCACGACTCCGACGACGAAGAGGGTCCTGCCGATCGCACCCCGGAACGGGAGCTGCAAGGCCAGAGCCCCCCGGGGCTGAACGACGGGGATAAACAGGAGCCGTCCCTGCAGGGCTGGCCAGGGAACAGCAGCTCCCTAAGTAGGACTCTGGATCCGGGAGCCTCTGCGGCTCAGGACTCCGGGCCCAACTCGCCCCCCGGCAGGCCGGCCCACAAGTACCTCCGGGAACCCGTGGCCCAGCAGGGCCTGGTGCTGCAGCCTACCAAGCAGGCCCAGATCATTAAAACCAACCAGCACATGAACTCCCTGCAGGCCGGGGGCAGGTCGGGGAGCAAGTCCCATCCCCAGTACCCATCCTCCAGCCCCCAGCCCGGCCGGCAGCTGTCCGGTGCCCTCCAACCGAGTCCCGGCGTTGACGTTAGCCCACTGTCCCCAGATTTCTCAGGCTTGGCAGAGAGCCCGGCTTCATCCACTCACCACCATGACGGGGAGAGCTGCGGGTTCCCTAAAGCATCCGAAAGGCTTTCCGCTCTGTCTGCGTCCTCCCTGGACGCACTGTCGGGAATGTCCCCGGGTCCGTCAAAAATGGGCCAGGAGGCGGCAACGGGGATGCAGCCGGGGATCATGAAGGTCTCCAGCTCCACCGGCAGCCTGGCTTCCAGTAGCAGCCTTTCGGACAGCGGGAAGCCGCAAAGCACAGACGTGCGTGCCAAGACAGTCGGTGACAAGGTCCGGCAGGCCCAGAGCGGGGGGACAGAGTACAAGCCCCGCCCCTTCATGGGAGTCACAGACAAAACTGCGAGGTTCCAGCAGCAGCAGCAGCAGCAGCA
>JAODKL010000001.1:38704875-38732276 GCA_026780765.1 Petrocephalus schoutedeni | reverse complement strand
ACAGAGTACAAGCCCCGCCCCTTCATGGGAGTCACAGACAAAACTGCGAGGTTCCAGCAGCAGCAGCAGCAGCAGCAACAACAACAACTGCACCATCACCACCAAGGCCGCAGCTGGCAGAGCCAGTCCTCCGAGGGCCTAGTGGGCCACGCCGCCGGCCCCCAGGCCCTGAACTGTGAGCTGCCGTTCGGCAGAGCGCCGAGCGCCTACCACGAGGCCTTCACGGGCTCAGCTCAGGGTCCCGCAGGGGGCCTCCACAATGGGACGCACGCCAAGGAGCTCACGGAGAGGTTCTGCTATAAGGAGGCCAAGCCGGCCGTGGCTGGGCCGCACCCCCTCTCAGACGGCAAGCCCAGAGAGAACCCTGCCATTCATGCTGCGTCGATGAAACCAAAGCGATCCTTTATAGAGTCTAACGTTTAAGTCAATCATCTACTTCGTCCTGGGTGGCTTAGGTCTGGGTTTACTCTCCTACCTGTCCCCACATACTTTACAGTAGTTTTAAAGCTTCTAGGACTTATCTCCTGTCATCATGTCTGGGTGCAGGTGAGTGACCAGGCCTCCTCAAGCTTCTCTTTGGAGCTGCAGGGCATCCTGGTATCCAGCAAAGCTGGAGAAACCCTGCCGAGATGTTAGTAAAGGTGCACACAGAAGACCGTAATGGCAAAGGCACTTTAAATTGGGCACGGGAAGGGCATGTCAGCCAAGTTCCCCGTTGGGCTGTGGTGGTCTCAAGGAGCTGTTTGTGTCTGAACACATGGTGCTCAGTGTGAAGATGGACATACAGCTGGGTATTGCAAATCCACATATACATGTACATAAGTTTCCCCTAAAGTGAAGGTTGTCATTGTGAATAGCTTTGTGTGTGCTCCCCCCCCCCCCCATTTGCTTCAGATGGTGTTGAAGGTTCTTAATGTTTGTCTGTATATTGTAAAGTTGCCCTAATAATGCTTAACCGAGTCCTTTCTCCACCTGCTTGTCAGTGCATTCTAGGTTAATTTATTTACAGCTTCATCGATTGTAAAAGCAATATTTTCTATAGTTATTTTTGCACAGCTACACCAACCTTTCCAAGGACAGGCTCTGTTGAGAAGTGCATGCCACTGGTGCAGTTTATAACAAATAAAAACATTTCAAGGTGGACCCATCATACAACTGCTGACATTCTTCAAACCAACGTGGTACTTTCCCCCATAGTACTCCAAATTGTCTAAAACTAATGATTGCCATTGCTGTCCATTTAGCCACCTCTGGCCATAAGTCAATTTCACACATAGGGGCAATTAGCTGCCTGTCTCCCTTTGTTTTGTGCTGAACAAAATCAAACCGGTTACGTAACTGGAGACACTGTTCCTTCTTCACATTACCCAGTACGGTGCCAGCATGGACACTTTTCTGCGGTTCCTGTTATATTTTCACTGGCATTGGAAAAACTGGTAACTGTGCAAAATTGCGTCATAGCATAGGGTGTTCTGAGTTCCCTAAACTGGTTATTGATCAGGAGGTACTGTATCATAGAACTGGGTGATATGGTAAAACATTTTACCATAGGATGAATTCATTGAGGGGCAGCATGGTGGTGCGGTGGTTAGCACTGTTGCCTCACACCTCTGGGACTGGGGTCTGAATCTCACCCTGGTTGCATGTTCTCTCCATGTCGTCGTGGGGTTTCCTCCAGGTGCTCCGGTTTCCCCCCATGGTCCAAAAACATGCTGAGGCTAATTGGAGTCGCTAGATTGCCCATAGGTGTGAGTGAATGGTGTGTGAGTGTGCCCTGCGATGGGCTGGCCCCCCATCCTGGGTTGTTCCCTGCCTCGTGCCTGTAGCTTCTGGGATAGGCTCTGGACCCCTCGCAACCCGAAATGGATAAGGCGGGTTGGAAAATGGATGGATGGAATTCATTGAGCTAATTATTTCTTTAAGAGCAATTCAAAGTAAAAATTCAGGACAGGGTGACACACTGAATGGACTGCAAACCTACAATTTAAATAAATGTTGTCATAGGGCATAACACAGCAAACGCCAACACTTTTTGCTGGATTTCCTCTGACAGTCTTGCTATTCATTCCAGGTAATGGGTTTGACTTTACGGGGCATATCACTATTCTGAGATTTCTTTTGGAGAAAATGATAAAATAGTCATTAATGACCAAACCCTTATCCACATAATGGGTATGGAGCACAAGAGTTAAAAAATGAAATTACACCAGACTCGTGTAAAAGGAAGTTTAGGTTGTATGAACATGCCGTCAGTTTGAGATTACTAGGCAGTCACCATCACAAGGACTATATGGAATACACCTGATCAATTATTACTGACAGACATTATAGCATTTTGAAAGTTGCTTTAGTTCCAGTATTTGGGAACCCCCCCTCCCCCCCAGCACACAGTTACACAAAGTAATTTCATCATAGTTCCTTGAAATTTTGAATGAGTAGCTTGGAATGTGTATGTAGAGCTTGTGGATGAAACAATGGTGGTAAAATAAGTGTCATGCCAGCCAGACGATCTCACAGACGGGTGCTTTTAGCCTTGGGTCTCTTCATTTGTCCACACATTGCTTTTTCTTAGTCAGTTCACTACATTTACTACCAAAGACTTAATCCTTTCCTTTTCAGTTCTGTACCTGGTGCAGTGGAAAAAGTACCCCATGGTCTCAAAGATCCTTAGGTAACTGACCAAACGCTATGTACATTATTTACACAACCATGCAACCTTCCTTCAACGCTGCCAGGAAGCTGGCAAGTCAGCTAAGAAGAGCTGCAGTTACAGCTGACTGGCCTTCCAGCGACCAATGGCCATCTTGAGTGTCCTGTTGGGAGTGACCACTGTGGTTTGCAGAGGCAAGTTTGTCATGGGACTGGAGCGATTTCTGCTGCTGATCCAACTTTCAATTGCTTCTCTCTCATAGGAATAGCCATCTGTCAATGAAAACAGACACCCCACAGAGTGACTTCATTTTGTACTAACAGGCTAACTCAAAAAGGTACAAAACACTCCATCTAGCACTCCCTGAAATGCACTCACCTGCTGCCAAGACTGGCTCCTTCATTATCTCTCTGGTGATTGGACACAGAAACTCATCAGGGACATCTGTACAGACCACAGCCATCTTCAACTCCTCCACCTTCCTCAACAGCTTGTTTCGTAGGCCAACAGAATCTATGGCCAAAAAAAAAAAAAAACGGTCCTTTGGATGGGACATAAAACCGAGGTCCTGACTGAGGTCATAGAGTAGAAACGGTACCTCCATGTCCTGGCTAAAACTGCCCACTGTGGCCCTATCACTCTGGTCTCCTACTCATCCCCTCTAACTGGTGAATTATTTCCTGCCCAGCTACTGTGTGGTGCAGAATGGCTGCCATCACATCATCTAGGTGGGTGTTACACAGTGGTGGTGGTGGTAGTTGACGTAGCTCCTCATTGTTTATGTAAAGCACTTTGGGTGCCTTACATTCAGAAACCCTTCCGTATAAAACCCAGGACAACGGTGCTGAACTTATCACATTATCAAGGCATCTGGGCACAGGACTCCAACTCCACTGTCACAAAGAGCAGCCCGTTCATTACATGGCCATAACAAAGGTGACCAAGTCTCTGTTCCATTTACTGTTAGGCCACAATCAACAGTCTCTGATATCAAGGATCTCCCTTTCCTCCACTGATAAGTGCCTGGCACCAGTAACCCATGAAACTTCCTACTTTTGCTTTGCTCATTCCAAATAACTGCAGCCTTTGCAGCGATTTTTAAAGTTAACATTTGTCTAAATTATAGTGTTATTTCCAACACAGTACACACCAAACATATGCTGCGTTCACTAGACACAGGTACATACAAGGAACCGAGCATTCTTCTACTTTCTCTGATATTCTCAATCCCTTCTACCCTCTCCATCCCGATGCAACTTGCCAATAACCAACATTCCCGAGGACCTACAGTCTGCTGGCCATTTAAATATCAAACAACTTAATCATCTGCCACATCTCTAACAGCCCGATGCCCTTACCGACTTTGAGCTCCACGGCGAGGGACTCCTTCGTCAGCCGGAGGAGCTCGGTGCCGTCGATGTTGTTGGCCTTAAAGGTGGCGATGAGGGGTTCCAGCCCCTCCTCGCACAGCCAGGCCGAGACCTCATCTTCTGACCAATCGCTCACCAGCAGCTTCACACAGCCTCCCGCTTTCATCACTGAGAAGAGAGCAGAGCAACAAATACCTTCGTGCCGACCACTACCCGACCCAATCTACTGCAGACACTCCCCACACTACCAAACTACCAGAGGAGGGAAAAAAAAAAAAAACCATTAACATCAAGCCAGCACTAATTTGATTCAGCATTACTATGCATCCTGCCCTTATCTACAGCTCTCCACAATCGCATTTGTGCATCCTGTGAATATTTATCACCACACTCCACATCAAATACAACCTTCCAGTGACATTGCTGAAGCCACCTTCATTTTTTAGAGCAGCGCACACGCACACACACAGCACCATCAGGCCCAGTGAGAAGGCTTCCCAAGGAACATTTCATTAAGCAGGGTTTCTATCCATCCTTCACTAGCATGCTCTCTCTCTGACCAGACACATGAAACATTCCAAAACACCAAATGCTGGAGCCGGGCAATTAATCAAATTCTAATTCCAGTGACTATTTTGGCCTCCAAAGATTATCAAAACAAAATAAATCGGGTTAGAGCGACTATTGTGCTGCATTTTAGCTTGCAGCATTACTCCTGCTTTATCCGGCACTCGCTTTCTGCTCCCTTATTTCCTCAGCTGAATTATATTTAGAGCTTAAAGAAATCCACTGTTAAAAGTTTTTTTTTTAATTCAATAAATTAACGATATTTCCAAAGTCAATGAGTAATTGTGTTCAATAATTATGATGTATACCATAATCGAGCAGCCCTACCAAACACTACACCACAAGACCATTCCATATTAACCCTAACTACACAAATGACAACCTTGTAATTTAACGGAGGAACAAGCCTACCGGCAAACTGACAATTCAGCCAGGCACCACACTCAGCCGGATTCAGCCAGGCACCACACTCAGCCGGATTCAGCCAGGCACCACACTCAGCCGGATTCAGCCAGGCACCACACTCACACGAAAATGTTATTTCTACTTCAATACACAGCTTCCCTACCAATGATGGGCTGCCAGTTAATTCAGAATAACACAAACTATTCAAACTTCACTCAGTCTTCTCCACACAACACATCTGCTCCAACTCTGCTTTATCAAAAGGGAAGGTTTCTAAACGACAGCCAGTATTTCATCAGCAATGGAGAAAGCCGCTCAGATACTGACGCCACTGGCATCTCGAGGCACGTCATAAATGTCAACGAGGATGCACAAACAAACCTTTCATTTCCCACACTAGCTCAGAGCAAAGCAGCTTCAGTTATTCTCACCATCTGCTAAAGCCTTTAAAATTACTGCACAAACGAAAGGCAGGGAACAGGACGTCAGGATGCCTCCAGTACCTTCACATGTGACATCTGGGCTGTCAGCTAGGCTACAAAATACTGTATTACTCACAAAATATACAACTTAGCATACTAGGATTTCTTAGATGACAAAACCATCCTGAGCCACATTATTCTTTGGAAATGCAGAATGCACTCACATACACTGGAATTAAGCCAACACCTGCATCACATGACCTACACATCCTTCAATACTTTTGTTTATACAGAAGAAAAAAGAAACAAGCCATTTCCTGCACACTGTCAACACTTCTGTGCCATTTACCGACACGGAAGCCACTTCAAGGCCTTCTATATAACGTTCTTCAAAGGGCAAAACGGGTCAGGGACAAAATGACTTCTCAGCTACCCGCAGAGATGTCACTTCTCACATCCCAAACAAGGTCCTTAAGCCTCTGATCCCCTTTTCATCTGTGCTGGATTTCCATCCCTCCTGCAATCACAGAGTGACCGATCGCACGGACGGCGGCAGCACTCACCGGGGACGGCCGTTTCCTCATTGCCTAGGGAGTCGCAACAACAGAGAGAGGAAAAACCGTCAGCGTGGGCAGAAAGAGGGAGATCCGCGGCACAGCGGACCCGACGGCCCTCCGCGGCACAGCGGACCCGACGGCCCTCCGCGACATCCTCCCTCCAGCAAACCACACACATGCAGCTCACTCTGTCCAGACTGGAGTGGGATAAACCTACGGGTCAGCTGTCCTGTGACTGTCTTTCCAAAGTGATTAAAGAGCCGCCCCCATCCAATCCCTTACCACCTGGCACCCTACCGAGACCTACTGCTATCAACATCCCCCCCCCAACCCCGGCTGCATTTAATTAGCTCTCCAGGTCCCACTAGTTCCCCCCACGCTGCATAAACAAACTAGCCTATGGGCAGCATTACTGAGCTGGAATGAAGACCCTCTCTGGCCATAGGGGCCAGTGCCACAACACTGGAAAGTGTCCGTTACGCATGGAAAGCAAAATGCCATTCTACCTGCATGGAAAGGAAGCAGGGGATGCACACCATGGCCGCTGCTCCCGTCCAGCACCCTCCACACATTCACCGTCTTATCCATGGAGCCAGTGGCGATCAGGGCCGTCGTCGGCGAGAGCGCGCAGGTCGTCACGTGCCTGTGGCAGAGGCTCATGGGATTGGCAGCAAGGCCAGGCACCGCAGGAGAGCGCAGACGGGGCAGCTTACAAGACATGTGACTGGTTGGTCTGACATCATCTGACAAGATCTGATTGGTTACCTCTCTGAACCAATCATTTTTCATTCTGCCCGCAGAATATGTCTGTGTACGCAAAACTCCCGTGAGTAGCTTACAAGCAGAAGGCTTTACCTCTCATGTTGCTTCAGAGTATAGAGTAGGAGCCCTTGGTGCTGAAAGAGCACAGAGACGCACAAAAGTGTCATCCTTCACATGCCCCTCAAATCGAGAGCAGCTCACAGTACTGCCATCCAGGGCTCTATACACAGGCAAGGCCGCAGGTCCAAGCTGAAAGCTGATTGGCCCCCTCCCCTGCCACTCACTGAGTCTAAACATCATAATGATAGAGTGGCCCCACTACTGCCCCCTCCCTCCCATCTAATAATGACAGGTTACTCACCGCGTCATAAACTGCCACAGTTTTATCCACTGAACTGCAAGGAGAAACGGGCTTTATTTACTATGAAATGTACAGTTTGTGATGCACAGGCGAGGGCAGCACCTGCTTCAATAATATCTTTACTAAGCATTCCATTTAAAAATCAAGGCAATAATCATCTGTAATTAATAAATACTGATTCTGCATTTGCTGAATTACTGGCTTTTTCTAATACAAAGAAGCAATAACAATCACGCTAACATTACTGACCGAGAGGTAAATTACCCATATAATACAAACGCGACCTTTAAATTGCACCCGTCGCCGAGAGCAGAACATTTAGATGACTGATAGACACACACACCATCACCAGGGTGAAACAAACAAAGCTAAATTCAGTGAATCTCATGAACAGAATTGTCAAGGCTGACACACAGAAGCCAAATCACAGATTCAGGTTTTTCAATAAGCAGGGGAGATTCAATCACATGATCAGACCCCATAATTTAACCAATCACAGCCACTTACCACACTTCCAAGCATTTCAATGCCACCCAAGTACATTTTCATGCAGGCACTTCGAAAGGCAGACAATGTCAGGTCCCTCACTCCCGATACATTAACACAGCAGTGCGCTGCCCCCTACTGTCGGACCTGCTTGACATGCAGGACATTCTTACCCCGACACAAGCAGCTGTCCATCAGCAGAAAAGGCGCAGGACAGAACCGGTGCCGACTGCCCAGTCAGTGTGTGCAGGAGATGCAGCTTACAGCCTGCAAATCAATCCCACACAAAGACTTACCATCAGCTCCCCAGACCTCAACCGATGTACAATGAAATCCCTACAATCTGCCCCAAAGACTTTTGGACCAATAAAAATACATCTATGTTCTTCATTAATAAAATCCCACGTATAATAACTGGTCAAACATTACGCCTCGTCACAACCTCATGCAGTTTCATCGATGTTGGCGTTATCCATGACAACAGAAGCTCCTAAGCACAATCAATTCAAAACTTTGGAGCACCACCCAATCTGCTCTTCATTATTTCACCGTCTACAATCAGACGTGCTCCAAAAGACCTCCAGCTGCTCAGATTGCTGATATTAAAAGTCTCAGTTGCACTTAAAGAAGCACAAGTACAGCAGATATTAGTGTCCTGCTGACAGAAAAGACAGGAAATCCCTTCGAAGGCCACATCGCACTGTCTACCAACACTTTCTGTCTTGGGGTTGAGGTACAAATCCATAGATCACGGCAGACAGCTGATACTCCACCACTTGATATGAGATGTGAACCTGATACATAAATACACAGACGGGCAGTGCAACTGGCCTGCGATGGTAACTCCTGACCCATCCAAAAATAATATAAAATGCTAAACAAACTACCTGATGCTCTCGTTCACAAGGGTGCGGAGCCCATCGCACCTCAGGAGGACACTGCACACAAACAGCTCTGAGGCCTCAGGTCTCATGCTTCTAAAGCTCATTACACACCCTCAAGCTGTCACTCTGTCCACTTCCCCAAGGTCATGTGCTGTTAACACGGCAGCATCATTACTGCATTATTAAGAAGACGCCATGAAGGGCCATCGGGGGTGGAGCGCCACCTACCTGCCGGCCCGCGCCACAGCACGGTCCAGATCTTCAGCAGGCTGTCCTGTCCACAGGAGGCCAAACGAAAGTGCACAGAGTGGCCATCTGAGGAGCAGGGGGACACGACAAGGCAACTCAGAGCAAGACATCTGTACTTTCTATCTAACCCATACTAATCCTCCCACAGACAGTGCTACACCTGCACTACAAAGGGGTGCGAAGCCAAATTCATTACATTACCACACCCACTACCTACGCCATTAAAGTTTAAAGAGGCAGGATTCCTGTACCCTGATCATGTTCCAACATTACACAGGCTACATGTTTCAGCAAAAACTGATCATTGTAAGCTACCCACTAGGATCCGTCATGTACCATCGATGCATCGTTTTTGGATCGGGACATACGATGAAATTAAGTTCAAAAGTTGATGTTCACTGCACTAAGTGTGTGTACAGCCACAGTAAGGCAGAAAGCTCCTATCCAGTGCAAATAAGCATCTCTTAGGTTTTGTTAAACAAATATGCTGACATCCACATTGCCATTTGTTTACAACTTAATAATCCTGGTTTGTGCATCCAGTTTTACTAAATTTCAAAACAAATTCTGTTTTCTCTGCTGTACTAAAATTGCACTGAACAGTTAGACCCAAAACCAAGGTTTGTACCTAACCATGAATTTTGTGTACAGTTACATCCTTACTACCCACATATATGGTCAAAGGATTAAAAATAGCCTTCTTGGCTTTATCATGCATCACAGACACAGGAATGACTTGGGGGGGGGGGATCTTATACACACACAGGCCCAAGTTTAGCAGTTTCTTCAAATAAGGGTAATTTCTTGGGGTATTCTGAATATTTTGAAAATAGTTCTACTTAGAAGAGGGACAGAGGCAGGGGCAATATACATAATACCAACTGCCCGACTCTCCTTTTACTCCGGCTTCCCTTCTACAGAAGCCAGAATTTGTTGTTACAGGAACAAGAGTCTTTGCCACAACATATAGCAAGAGAACAACCTAGCTGCCACCTTACTAATTACTACACAGGTAAATCGGGGAAGGTGCACAGGTGCATGTACTACCATAGCAACCCCGACTGACCCCACTGAGACCACAGAAATACTGGGGTCCTGAGTACTGCTAGTTTGATTTCTGAATGTGCCCCCCCCACCCTCACAAAAAAAATTAAAACAAACTAAGACAGCATTTGGCTACCCATTCCTCTGGGACACCCCCCCAGTCTCTACATTTTTTGCTCCCTCCCAGCCTCCGGCATACCTGTACCAGGTATTCTGTGGTCTTTATTGCTTGATTAAGATGATTGGAGCTGGGAGGGAGCAAAAATGTAGACCGTCTGTGGAGGGGGGGGGGTCCCCGAGGACGGGGTTTAGAAACATTGAACAGTTACATCACTGAGATCACTGAGGTGGACAGTTACTGATGACACAGGAACCCTGACCAGTACTACTGGATGGATGGATGGATGGATGGATTGATGCACTGATGGATTGATTAATGGATTGATGGATGATTGATTGATTGATTGATTGATTGATTGATGGATGGGCAGTCTTCAATGTTTATTCTATGCAAAAAATAACACCTGGAGATGATTTCCAAATGTGCCAAACATACCAGATCTAATGTCAGCACTAAAGTCTGAAGGTGTGACCAGCAAATGCAGGGAAGTGTGCTACACTGCGTGTTACGCTCACCACTCTGGATCTGAGGAGCAAAGTGGCAGCAGGCCACCCCCAGGTCGTGGGCGTTCTTCACGGCATGGAGCTGGCTGAGATCCAGGCCCCACAGTCGGAGGTCCCCGTAGGTGGAGCCGGTGGCCAATACCTGGCCGCAGGGCGTGAAGCTGCAGGCCACCACGGCGGTCTCACTCACGGTCACCGTCCTGAGGACCGTCACATTCATACATGTTCCTGCTCAGCTCAGTTCAGATACACACAAGTCTCTGAGCCCCCCTGACAAACTGTCACCACAGGGGCCCCCACCCCTTACACTGTATAATTTCATCATTTTATGTACTAGGGGCCCCTCTAAAGTGTTGGGCCCCCTGAATCTGTAAAGGGTACCCTTGCCCCTCTAATGCCCCTGTTGACAGGTACCAGATTACATGTGAAACAACCAATGCAACTGGGATAGAAAAAAAAGCTCTCTGCTCTGCTTAACTAAACTGAACTTGAACAATGTGGATTTAATTGATAAATCGCCCCTATTTGCCGCTCTTAACGCACATCTACGTACTTGCGTAATGCCTTGGACTGGAAGTCCCAGAGAGCCAGCGTCCCGTCCGAGGCGCCCGACACCAGGTACGAAGTTCCCGGGGCAAAAGCGCAGATCCTAACGGGGCTGCGCCCGGGATGCTCGAGCACGGCGGCGATCTCGCCGCTCTCCATGCTCCACACCATGGCGGTGGCGTCCGTGGAGCAGGACGCCAGGAAGCGGCCGCACGGGCTGAAGCAGCAGCAGTGCACGGCGTAGCCGTGGCCGGTCAGCGGCGAGAAGGGCCGCTCGGAGAAGTCGGCGGCCGAGTAAACGCGCACCGTCTTGTCGGTGGAGCATGTGGCCAGGAGGCCGGCGGAGAAGGCGCACCAGTTCACGTCATCGCGGTGGTCCTGCAGCGTGCAGATCAGGGACACCATTTTCACGGTCCCTAAAAAAAACAAAAAACAGGACAACAGGAAATAAGAGACGTAAACAAACGCGATTTTACGCAAGATGGCGCAGCTCGGCTGACAGCAAACAACTGCACCAATAAACGCCGGGCTCCCGCTCGTTCACTAAAGGACTGGGAATGCTACAGTGGAAATTAAAAGCTTCGGTTTGCGGTGCTGCAGCCGCGAGCGTGACACACAAACACGGACAACCCGGTAGCGGATCTGCACACTCATAGCAAGGGGGGAAACACCTGACTAGTATCGACTACTTTAAGCGAATTGCAAACGAACGGCCGCCATGCACTCAAAATAGTAACAAAATAGTAACGCCGTGCTAAACTTCTCGTAAGCGCGAGCTAATTGCCCACCTTGGCTCGCGGGTCCCGGTTCGCCGTTTCGGTGACGGCCGGTCACGTGACGTCGCCCCAGGGACGCCCTCACGTCGCCGTTTATGATGTATATGCACACACATTACTGTAAAAATACTGCGTGAATAGAACATCATCCCATTCGATTCACCTTGCAATTAAACAGAAAGGGGAAACATTTATCCGAACATCTAAACGTTAAGACGACGCCTCAAATTGATCAAGTCATGTGACAGGCAAGTTGAACCTGAAATCAGCCACGATATTTAAAGGCTCATTAAAATGGTCATCAGGCCAAAAGCACACGTAACTCTTAAATACTGCATGGCATTCATTTCTCCTGGCGCCTCACAATTCCATGGTTGCCAGTTTAGGTCCGCTGGCTGGAGTTTGATTTTCAGTTAGAGACAAGTCTGCACACACGCTCACACCCATTTACATGTAAGAATTTCATTACCTTGTAAATAGTCAATCGGGTTTGCAAACTGCCACAACACTCGTAGGTAGCTAATCTTAGATTTATAATGGAATAATATAGATTTGCCTTAGGATTTCTTGCGAAAGCGTCAGAGTCCGAAAAGGTGAGAGTCACGCCAGACGCGTGGGAGCTGGCAGCCCAGCTACCGGTAAAATGCAGTGCTGTGCAGTGATTTCTTGAAACTTCCACTAGTAACATTCACCTCACAATCTACTAAACACACAGTGACAGACAAATATTTATGGGTTGAAAAACATCTTTTTATTAGATCCGTGCCACACACACTAGTGAAAAATAATGCTTCTACAAAAGGAATGCTACCTTTTTGTTTTCCACAATATCTTTAAATAAAATAACTTCAAGTACTCTGACTTAGGTACAAAAGAATCTGCTCTAGCTGCCCCCAGTAGACCACGACACACAGCAAGATTCAAACACAGTGGTTACAAATGTCCTTGTGTCTGTGGCAAGGCAGATGGAGAGAAATGTTCTTTTTTATGAAAAATACTGTGCAACACGATATAATTCATATGGATAAGAAATGATTACGTTGGAATCCGAGGCCTGGGAGGGTTAAAATTATACAAAAATAGAAAACAAATGGAGGGAAAAAGACATGTATCCCCTACACCCTGTTGAAAAGGCAGGCACTACTAAGATTAAGGATACCACAGTGTTTGCAGAGGATAAGTACTGTACAAGCAATATATGTTTAATCACTTTAGGGCTAAAATAAAATCCTACAGTCATTCTAAGGCATAAACCATATCTGATGTCTCAAACAATATGTACACATCATACATATTCCAAACAAGACTTAATATTAACATTAATGAACAGTATATACAGATGTGTCTCAGTTGCCTTAATGTCTTACACAATTGAGTGATGCAAAAACATCTTTATATATAAATGCAGCTTTACAGTATTACCGTAATGGATCTTTCGGTGCCCTGGAGGCACTGAACAGTGTAAACAGTTTTTTTTTTTAATCTATTTTTTTCCTTTATTCTTGGCTTTGTTTTTATAATTGAAAAACATTCCTTAAGATTTTAAAGCAGTTTTTGCTGTTTCTTCCTTTTCATAGAAAACGAAGACTGGACCTGTTAACTCATAAATAATTAACAAAATTAAATACATTCACTATAATATTAAGGGTAAAGTAAAAAAAAAATGATATATATAATATTTGTAAATATTATATATATTACATATAAGTAGTGGAAAGTGTTCTTTCCCAATTACAGCTCTGATGGTTGTAAATTCAGTGCAGTTTCTTATAGGAAATGGTATTGCACTAGAACACCCCTGTGCTGAACTCTTCGGGGTTATTTTCCCTGTTCTTGCCAAACCAGCGTCGCATATCAGTGACCAAAGTAATTTAGGAGCTCTCGTTTTTGAAGGAGAGAGACTACAGTCGCATGCTTTTGAGGTACACCTCAGTACAGACTCTCACAAGAGGTCTGCTCTGAAAACTGAAAAAGAAACAGCTGGTCCCAGATAGTCAAGGTAAACAGGCTTAGGTTGTTTTTAATAGTTCAGTCCATCGTCTCTCAAAGAATTTCCTCATGTTGTGTCCAGCCCGGCCAATATCAGAATTGTCTTCATTGAACTTCTCGCAGTTATCGAAAACCAGGTTCACGTCGATGATGAATGTTTCCAGATTCTGATACCTGCAATGGAATTTGATGAGGAGATTATCACTGTTTTGCCACACAAACACACACACACACACACTATCAAGCTCAATCTTTTCGATAGGTCTTATAACATTTGGATTGTAAGTTTAATACAGGCCAAATGCATATGCGTCTCAGTTAAAGCAGTACACACTGGTTGTTGCTGAGCTTCTCACGGATGGTGGAGAAGTCCATGGGCTTCTTGATCACCTTCTTGTAACCAGGAACCGACTTAGGGTTGACCGGAGTGAGGAAGGGCCAGGCATCCTGGTGGCCCTCCAGCTCAGAGAGAAGAATGCTGTGGGCAGCAGGAAGGAGCACACCGAGGTTAAACGTGTTCATAAACACTGGGTACATGCCTGATGCAGGTTACAGGTTCAGCAGGTAGAGGCCACACTATGTCTGTGTGTGGTCTTTTCATGTTGGCCCAAAGTTGCAGACTAAGGACATGCAGTTGGGCTGGCATCTCCAAATTGTAAATATAATGTGTGTTTGTGAGTGTTTGCATGTTTGTCCTGTGCAATAATCTGCCATCCTGTCCAGGGAGTGCCCCTTACCTTGTGTCCTAGGCTGCCCCCACCCCCCAACAATCCTATTCAGGATAACCAGTTGGAAGATGGATGGAGACAGATGTCAAACTGTCGACTCTACCTGCATAAGACCAGGTCCTTGCCATTGTCTCTGCCCGGTTTCATCTTCTTCACACATGCAGGGCTTTCTGGTTTCTGGTTAGCAGAAGGGCTCTCCTCCACCTTCCTCTTCTTGGGGTCTTTTGTCCCTTTCTTCGGGGTCCCGCTTGCACTGGCAGCATCGTCCTCGGAGATCTCCCCCGGTACAGACGGCTTCCTGTTCCGCTTTGCCTCGCAGCTTTTCTTCCCAACTGGTGGTCGACTCTGTAGCTTCTTGCTCTTCGGAGACTGCCCACTTGCCTAGCATGACATCAAAAGGCTGGTATCACACACATGCCAAAGACCAAACATCTTCCTGAGAAGGTCATTGTTCTGCAATTGGACAGCAGTACTATTCACAGAATGACATGTGTAATCTTTGTAGAATTACATCTCATTCTACATTTCTCATATTTACAAATTTGTCAATGAAACCTGGGTGCTTGCTAACCAATTGCAGTGGTTTATTTGCTTTGTATTTACTGTTCTGATGTTAAACATAGGTCTGGACTGAAGGCCGTTACTTTGGATATGCAGGCAGGACAGAACCAGTCGCCCTCTGGGATCGTGGTGATCTTGGGTCTATGGCAGTACGTGTGACATCCTTTGTCACAGCCATCGCAGAGCAAGAGGAGTTCCTCATTATCTCCCTTCCGGCAAATTTGGCAGTACTGCAACACATGCAGAAGTTCACTCCGTAACTTCAAGGTCACTAATGGAAGCCAAGACTCTAGAACGACGGTACCTGGAGCACACCAGCTCTACTCACAACTTTCATGATGGACCTCTCCCAAGCGATGGATTTCTGCAGCTGCTGAATACAGAGTGCCAGCTGGGCAGCACTGCGCACCTCACTCAGGGCCTTGCGCCACACCTTCATCCCCGGGGCAATGTCTTCCTCGCTTCTGTGGCAGGGGGGTAAGCAGGAACAACGTGAGCCAGGGACACCAAGGGCACCATTCACGACATTAGTGAGACATCCAGGATTACCATCGGCAGCATAGCACAGAGAGCCACGGGAGAGCAAAACGCACAAAATAAAAAAGGGGTGGGAACATCAAAGCAGCCTGATTTTGAGGAGAAACCCCTCAGCACAACCAATGACATGCCTTGTAGGGGGTGTGAGGACCAATAGCAGCAGCAGTGACGACGGGGTAGGTGGGTAGGGGCGGGGGGGTTCCACAAAACACTACGGTCACCAAGACGAAGGACCATGCAGGCAACCAAGAACCAGCGTTAAACGACGACAGGCAAGTACCAGTCCAGCGGGGGGAGGGGGGATTATTACCCAACTCGGGGGGACGACAATCGGGAGCCAAAACCAAAAAATAAAAAGCACAAAGCGGGCAGGACCAGAAACAAGCAGACGACCAAAAAGCTTCCAATGAGCAGAGAAGCACAAAGAGCGTCCAAATGAATGTGGATGACCTACCCTTCACCATCACCACTACCGGATGGTGCAGGAGCAGGGACTGTGACTGTACCCACATTATCCAGTTTGATCTGAATGGTGGTGCTTAAGGGACTCTTCAGATACCTTCTCTCTATGTTCTTCTCCAATTCAGCCAGTCTGGTTACAGCTATATCTAGAGGGTTGTTCACACGTCGGACAATGCCGCCGCCTCCTCCATTCTCTTCTTGCTCCGGCCTGGCCTCCTTGTCTCCTGCTAGACTCCTCTTTGTGAGGGGCTTGTGTTCATGGTAGACCAGGTCTTCCCTCTCCGACTGAGGCTCAGGGTAGATCCATCCCTACAGAGAACATACAAGGTGATGAACACGCAGTGGAATGCATGCCTCAGGGCGCCCGTGTTGCCATCCGTTGACTTTACCTTGATCTGAAGGCTGGCTGAGGTCACCTTCCTCTCCAACTCCTCCACTTGCTGCAGGACTGCGATATCCATCTCCATGGCCTGCTCATCTACGCACCAGCTTTCCAGAGTCTCTCTTGTTACTTGGTTCTCCTCCAGATCAGTCAGGTCAATGACGGAAGCTGGGAACAAATAAAAATACCAAAATCATACAAAGATTCTCATTAAAATTACCAAAGCGGTGCTCTTGAACAACCTGTGGGACAGGAGATGATTCAACATCGCACATCACTATTTAAATCCCGGTCAGAGAGATAATAGTCCTCTTAAGCCTCCAGATAAATAATCTGAAGAGTTACGTTAACCAGATGAACCCAGGCTAATATGTTTGGACAGTCTTAGCATCTTCCGCAGGGGGCATGGCTATTCTGAGCTGTCACTGCACATCAACCTTCAACACTTAAGCTATTGTGAAAGTCAGGACTGCTTGCTGGGGTGCTATTAACTTTGACATACACTAAATCAAAACAGTTTATTCCTCTGCTGCAACTCAGTCATGCGCAGCTGTGGAGGTACAAGTCCGGCAGCTCGTCCTGATAGCTGTAAAGGTTGAACTAAGGTCAAGACGCCCTCCTGGAACAGGAACAATGATAATTGAATGCACAGTAAACGGGCCAGCACTTTGGCCTCACACCCCAAAGGCTTAGTCGAGTATGTTTCCTTCCACAATCACTAGATCCGCGGTGCTTCGTTATGTGGATTATGGACTGGCAACAAGTACCCTGAGCTTGTCCAGATGGGCTCCAGCTTCTCCATGATGCCCAGAAAAGCATATTTCGATAAAGTGTGGATAGGGTATACTGATATGTATGCAGACGCTCACCATCTCTGTTCTTGGCACAGGCCAGGGCGATGTACTCCATGTGTTTCTGGATCTGCTTCTGCAGGGCCTTCTCCCTGACGCCTCTGCTGTGCAGCGCCTTGGCCAGAGTCCTCAGCTCCTCCATGTCTGACACCTTCCACCAGCCCGTCAGCATTTCTGCCCGCCAGACACACAAACAGCAGACATCTCTCACCGCACTCCCACGAGGCTTTGGAAGACAGATTTTAATGAGGGACTCCAGGAGTCAACAAGGGACCCGTGTCAGTATCCTCGACCGAAACAATGAGAATATGCTTCAGGGTACCATCCAACTGCAAGTAGAATGCAGTCAATATGGCAGAAAGTGTCGCGAACACAACTATTTATGATGATCTAATATTTTTATCCATAAATGACATTGTGAAAAGTAGGAGAACAGGGATCGGCTGTTGGTACCACTACCCCTGCCAGTTTCCTCACCTTCTGGTATGGGCTGGGGGGATGGGTAGTCCTGGGGTTTGGCTACTTCGATGGCAGGGGAGGGGGCAGAGGACGGCTTCTCACTGGGGGGAATTGGGGATTCGCTCTTGCTAGTGGCCACACTGGGTGCCAAGAAGGGGTTCCCATTTCCTTCGGCCCCTGGGTAGGCCGCACCTGGCGTGGAGCCACCTGGGAAGGCCATGCTCGGGCTCATGATCCCTCCAGGCCATGTGCAGTATTGGAGCCCCATTCCGGAAATCCCTGGCTTCACCTGCAAGGTCGGGTGAAGTTTGCTTATATAACACAAACGACTTTTGACAGCAGCTTCAGCAATCATTAACCTGGTCATATAACCTCAGATTTTTGTTTATATAATCAGATAAAGGCAAAATAAAAATAGGATAGACCACACACCTGAAGAACGGACAGCGCCATGCCACCCAACCCCACTGGAGTGTGGGGGCTGGTCCCCGCAGAAGCCCCAAGGGGGATTGGCAACGAGGAGGCAGGAGACTTAGGCTGGGCAGAGGAGGATTTGGGGGAGGCGGCCGTGGGTGTAGGGGTGGTGGTGAGTGAGGAGTCATCGCAAGGTGAGCGGGGCAGTAGGCTGAACCAATGTCCACTCCTCTCTGTAAGTGCCCGGAAGAGCTGGTCACCGGACAACAGCTGCTGGGAACTGCACACGCTCCCGGGAATGCCGAACTGCGGGCTGAGCCGGGGGGCAGTAGGCTCTGGCTTGGTCTCCACACACAACACACCAGGGCTGCTGCTGGTCAGCATGCTCTGACAGCAGACGTGCGGAGGAGATGGTGTTGTCACGGGGACCATTGCTGGGCTGCCATTTTGCTTCTGGTGCTGCCCCTCCGTTTCCGGAGACATCTTGGCCACCTCCAACAGCTTGCTGAGCTTAGAGAAGGAGCCCGGCTTCTGAAGGAAGAGGTTGGGAGAGTCCTTCTCGATGCCACCATCTCCCTGGAAGTTCATGCCTTGCCCAATGTCCAAAGGCTTCTCATCCAACACATCTGGTGGCTCCTTTTTGATTTCAACATCATCCGCACTGTCCTGTTCTCTACATCGTTCCCTTTCTTTCTCCAGCTCTTCGGGACCTGGAGGAGATGGGAAAAACCCAAAACCACCCAGTATTAATAAACCAGCAGCCCACAGGAAGGGTGGCCCAATTGAGCTGCGTATGGGTATGCTGTTCCACGAGCAGAACCAAAAATAAACAACAGGTAGAGAAGTGACTACTATCCTACATCAGACGTCATGATTTTGCCAAGTTTGACGTGTCCCTGGGTCCACAAGGAAGGGGCTTGCGTTTCGCTTCTTTAACCAATCACAGTCTTCATCATATGACATCACCACATTGAAAATGAGGAAATAATTAACCAATCTCAAAGCTTCCAGCCATCAAACCGGAGGCAGTGTGAGTTGTGGAGCCACCAGGGCTAAGCCTCTGTGCCTGTGACCAAGTCACTGGTTCCAGCCTTGTTGTTATCATCATCAAATGTATCTGTACAGCCTTTGCAGGTTTGCATGTTCCAGTGTTTTATATGTATGCCATTTGTATGTAACAAAAGGCATACACAATAAAACGGTTACTTTACAAATCTGCGCACCTTGCCACTTAACAGAAAATACTAGTCTTAATTAACATGATGATGTCATGCAATGAAGACTGTGATTGGTTAAAGAAGTGAAACCCTCCCTTGCTGACCCGCGGACCCGTAGAGCTCAGGCAAAATCAGGACATGCACCAACCGTTGGTGTGTAGCGTCTACATTAAAAAGCAGAAACACACAAACTCATGACAGACGTAGTGATTGATGAGACCTTCACCGCTCTCCACGCCCTCCACGAAGACGCCCCCACACTGCGGCAGCACCCAGTAGCGCCGCTTGTAGCGGTCATGCCCGAACATCATGGAGCGCAGGGAATGCGACGCCTCAAAGAGCTTGCGCCTGATCTGGCTCTGTTGCTGGGGGAGACAACCACGTCAGCCCTGCGTCCCTCTCTTCACCTCCGCATCCTTCCGTGGGACTTTGCCACATTTACCTTCGTCAGCTTGTCTATCTGCTTCTCGAGCTCCTCCACACTGGCAACCTGGTAGCTCTCGTCCTGTAACAAAAGCACAAAGTTCATATTCAGAGCAGAAAAAAAAAAAAAAAAAAAAACTTAGAAGAACATGATGTATGTTAATGATTATGCTCAATCTGCACCACAGGCATTTAACTGACCTTCAACCACTGCATTTTACTACTTTTTTTTTTTTTACGAACTCAACGCTTGCCATCTTTATCTGTGATAATTACACACTCCTGTTATGGAGACAGTACAGGGCCAGAAAAATTCTCACTTCTACTCTCCTTCCTCGTTCACCCATTTCCTCATTTCCTCCCCGACTAACCTCATCCTCGCATGCCTCTACTTTCTTCCCCTTTTTGCATTCCTCCTCCTCTTCGTCATCCTCGTCACCCTGGTCGTCGCTGTCCTCGTCGTCGTCCTCATCATCGTCGCTGTCCCCACCCTTCCGCTTGCGTTTGCGGCCCACCGTGGGCGTGCCCGGGGTCTGGGCCTCCTCGCCTCCCAGTCCAGACTCCCTCTTCCCCGTCTTCTTGGCGTGAATGCTTCTCAGCCTGGATGGACCGAGACGACAGTGGGATATACCAGACCGATTCTGCGTTTCACAGTTTCACGTTTTGCCGTATCCATCAGGGCAGTTATGGGCAGTAACGGATCAATCTCTATGCGGTCTTCCTCTGCGTCGATAGTCACACACTCACTTGCGAAGCTTGCCTTCGACCACCCACTTGTCCCGCCTTAGATTGGTCATGTGATCAATATTTTTGTCAATCTCGCTGTGAAGAAAGGAGGAGATCATAGTCAGCTGAAAACAACAACAAGCTAAAGCTAAAACCACCACCAAACGGTTAACGAAGTAGCTATCACATCAGGTTCCCTTTAAGATACCTGTGCATACTGAGGCACTGGCCCCAGCTGCCAGGTGATTGGTCCCCGGAGTTGCCCCCTTCCTTGTCACTCATTGGTTCAAAATATATCATTAAAACACCATTAACCAACACCATTAAAAATGTAAAACCTTGTGAATATAACAGGGCAGCATTGCCTCAGGCCATTTTTTCTGCCTTATTTCAGGCTGAACCTTTAACACTCCATTTGGTTTTGAGCCCATAAGGAAGACTTGGGTCTAGAGGTTGCTTCTACAGAGAAGTGAAGCAATATCCATACTTCGTCTGACGCTGAGCGGTAGACTATCTGCAGGCCGTGGGGCCTCCTACCTGACAACGCTCTTGCTGCAGGCCAGCTCGTTGACCAGGAAGGCCAGGATGGAGGCTTTCTGTGTAGGCGTGTGTGCCTGGAACGCTTTGGTCTTCAGGCTCTCAGAGAGCTCCGCCAATTCCGTCTGCCCACAGTGTGCCTCCATGTAGATCTGCAAGATCTCCGACACGTTGTCCCGGTTTATGCCCACGTTGGTCAGGTGGTCCCCCAGGGCTGTTTTGGTCTAGGTGGGAAGAGGATAAGGTCTTCTAAGCAGGCTTTATCAGACTGCAGGCCTCATTTTAATGCCTTGTAATGGGTTTTAATCAGAGCCAGACAAAATTCCTGAGATAACGCTCTACTTGTGTGTTCCCATGACCGCAGTGCCCGATGTGCGCCAGTCTGTTTTTAACAAGTCTGCACATACATATGACAACATCCATCAAACGGCTTATATAAATGTAGGCCACAGTATTTATGGCTACAAAACCTTGCAACCAATTAGCTAGCCAACACATCCAGCTGGCCGTCCAATCAGGTTGTGAGCCGCATGGGGGCTCCTCAGGGGACTGTCCATGCTCTGCTCCTGTTTATGTTCTACACTTGAGCCTGACTACATGGGAGGACTCTAAGACGTGTCATCTGCAAACATTCTCAGAGAACTCTGCTGTTGTGGGGCGTATTAGTAACGGGAGGAATGGGAACACCAGGAGCCAACTTCGTAGAGTGGTGTCAGCTCAGCCATTTCCAGCTCAACATTGGGAAGACTGAGGAGATGATGATGGACATCTAGAGGACCTCCCACAACGTGGATGTTGAGATAGTACAGACTTACAAGTACCTAGAGGTACACCTGCACGACAAACTGAAGGAGTGGGCTGCAAACAGGGACATCCTGTACAAGAAGTCTGACAATTTTGTGAGGATACTTTGGCGTAGGTGGTACACTGCTATAGACTTCCGATGAGTCAGTGTTGACAGCAGCCATTGTCTATGCTGTGGCGTTCTGGACCAGCGGTCTGCAGACAGAAGACCCCAGGAGACTGGGAAAGCTCCACAGGAAGGCCGCCTCATCGTTAAGGACCAACCCTGGCCCCCTTGAGGAGGCACTAGAGGGGACAATGCTAACAAAGCTCTCACCCATCATGAGCAACACCTCCCATCCGCAAGGAGTGCCTTGGGTAATAGACTCTTTGCCCCAAGGTGTATGAGGGAAAGTTTATCATGTGTCATTCCGACTGCAGTCAGCATTTCATGGACAGCACTTCTTACAAAGTCAGTCTTGACAAGTTCTGTACATTGTTCCTTATACATAGGTTTGCACACATGTTCATTTTATCTGTTCACGTCTATCTATACACATTCACATCTGTCGATTTCATTTTTAAACTGGATGTTTTTAATCATGTCATTAAACTTCATAAAATTTTTTTTTGTAACTTCACTTTGTTCCTTTTTCTGTCTCTATTTTGCTGTTAGAATCTGAGCTGCTGTAAAACCATAATTTCCGTCCGGGGATCGATGAAATTCCCTCTCATCTCCCTCATGTCTCCTAATATATGTATAATTTATAGACACTGATGCACAGGCAAACACAGGTATATGACTGGTATAAATACTATACAAAGATAGATTTTTTTTTTGTTTGTACGTGTGTGTGGGTGTGGTGAGTGGAGTGTGTGGGCTTGGATCAGAAGGTTGCTGGTTCAAATCCCACAGCTGACAGTGTTTTCAGTTTTGGATCTTTAACCCCAGCTGCTTGAGGCATTGTCAGACCAGGCTCTCTCAGCTGTGCGGTGTCGGTGCCGGTACTGCATGGGCTCCCACGGCGGGCTCACCCTATGGCCGGGGGGGAGACCCGGGTCGCACACCACGGCCGACACCATTCGCACCAGCAGGTCCTGCACAGCGCCCATGCTGTCGCCCACGTTCAGCAAGCCCTCCTGCAGCACGCCCAGGCCGGGCACGTCCGTAGCCACGTCAAAGCCCAGAACCTTCCCGAAGCTTCGCAGGAACTGCATCGCCATCAGGCAGTCGGAGAAGGCGCTCCCAGGAAGAACTAAGCCTGGGATCCGTGACAGCTCAGGAAGAGGCTGGATGGCAGGAGATTCACAAGCACTGTCAGCCATACTGCTAGGTAACCTTATTTACACCTGCTTGTGCTTCTTTAATTAAATATTACCCAATCAAGTGAAAAATTAACTGATAAATCTACCTTGAACTTGTAAGGAATTTCCTAAACAAACATCCGCTAAAAAGTCAAATATTTCAGAAAATGAATTATTATTCCACCCTAAGTACTAATATGCAGTGGCCACCAAAGGAGAGAATATCTATTATAATATCTATTTGGACCGTAAACTCAGTGGGAATCCTAGGATTTTACAACCATATTCATCGTGCCACCTGCAGCCACTTGAGGGCAGTATTCTGTAGAAACTCAAACCAATAGGGGAAAAGATCCCATCTCTGAAGCAGTCTGTCAGACTGCAGCCCAGGAACATGGCCTGGACACTAAGGAAGCAGTAACTGAGGACAGGGCTCTCCATACGGCCACTTCTGGGAATCTCAGGAGCGCCTCCAACAAAAGCCGGAATCCAGTCATCTGGTTACTGATGGATTCCATCGTCTCAGTGAAGAAATGGGGGTAGTGGCGCCCTCTGTTGGCCACAAACCTGATTACCTTGTGATCCGCCAAGCACAGGTCCTCGTTGGGCTTCTTCAGCTCCTTGGCCATTTCCAGTTCCAGCCTCCGGAGCTCCAGCTTCCGCTCCTTGTTGATCCGCTTTTCGTCCCGTTTCTCCTGCTTCAGGCGCTCGCGCTCCTGCGGGGGGGGGGGGGGGGGGGGCAGATGAGGGTGCCGGGGGGGGCCCAGGTTAACAGGGCGGGCCACAGCGCGAGGGATTATGTTATTACAGCTTAGCGGAATGCCGAAGGGCCTGCCGCGCATTCAGAGGTTTAAGTTTCGTTCGGGACTTATGCATATAAACGAAAGGCACGGGGAGGCGACGTAAAAGTTACCAGCCCCTAAGGGGAGGCGGCGGCGCATAAATTACCTCGGCCTTCTTGCGGGCCTCCATGGCCTTCATCAGCATCATGTGCTGTCGTCGCCTCTCTCGCTCCTGGCGGGGCAGAGGGACGAGCGTTACAGGCTACAGGGCTCAGGGGGGTCGGGCGGGGGGAGGGGTTCAGGGGGGAGAATGTGATGTCACTGTAAAAGACGACAGCTTAATGTAGCACATTTAGCGACAGGGGGGGGGGGGGGGGGGGGAGGGCCAGACAAGTCACATCGACAGCGATCACGTTTATGTATTTTTAGTTGAAACTGAGAAGCTGAAATAATGACAACCAATAAGCGAAAATAAAAGGGGAGGAAGCAACAGACAGAGGAGAAGCATACTCTCGGAGGCAGGATCAGTCACGATGCTTCTGGGTAAGCTGGCAGGTAGGAAGCGGACAGGGCTGCCCTCTACAGGCTGGTTAAGGTACGCTACCAAAAGGTCAGAGGGCAAACGCTGTTACAGCTCAGCTACGGGCAGCATGTGCCTTCGAGTAGAGGAATATTAAGCCAATGGAAAAATCAGTGAAAGTGATCAGAAAATCAGCTTCTAATGGTTGTCTCAAGTGCCAGAGAGGCAAAGAAGGTCTGAAGGGGATTTTTTCACTCAGCAAGTCCATGACATTAACTGAGCCTAGGCGGCAAACTGGCCCTTATAACACTCTGAGGCTATCAGGGATACCACTATGAACTTATACAGGATACCATTACATCCAATATGGCATGAATTCACGGCAGTGCTGAAATTGTTCTTCTTTATCCTGTCGTGATAATCAATTGGTGGCTGGACTAAAAGGGGGAGGGGCAGACAAATCTGACGAATGAAAGAATGCTTCGCTGATCATGTGATTTATTTATTTTTTTCAAAACCGAGCCGAACAAGCTGGCGGGAGAGAGCTGCTGTGGGTAATGAACAAAAGGGCAGGACGGATGGGTACATGGTGTAAATGCACCCCCCCTCCCAGACTTCCAGGAAACAAGCACTTACAATCAGCAAAAAAACAAACAAATATACAACGTGATGAATGTGCTACATGTGCTTCCAGACTATGGGCGTCTGTATCATGGGCTTTTGCGCAATTTGCTAGCAAGTGAAGACGCTCAGCCTCCTGGCTTAAAATTTTTTTTCTGGGGGGTCCCAGAGGCCCGCCCCAGGAACACAGACAGCAGATGCAACTTTGCTGGAAAGCCATGCAGAGAAATGTAGTATGACAGCAGCCAGTGCTATGCTTCACGCATTGCTATGACAACCAGATCACAACCAGTTCACGATGCGGTGTTAGATGTACGAAAATAAACATACCCATACCATATCTAGTCTATGCCTCTCCAACTCCTGGTAGAAAGAGTTGGCAAAGTATTATGAAACAGAAATCACAGAGTCATAAGAACAGAGTTCATAAGAACAAAAAAAAAAAAAAAAAAAAACAACCAACCCCAGAGGTAACCCAGTCCCCAAAAGCATAGAAAACAAAAAAGGGGAAACAAATGAGATTTAATAAAGCACTGATAAGTAGTTAGAGAGCCCCCTTTTTCCAAAAAAAAAAAAAAAAAAAAAGGTTTAAATGGAATTAGAAAATCTGTCTTTAGCTCCATGCTACAGGTGCATGTGGAGTGTCTGGAACTAACCTGGTGCTTCAGGATGACGGCCTGTTGCCGACGCATTTCCTTCTCCTAGAAGCAAAAACAGAAGAATGGAAAATCTCACCCCCAATGCAAACACACATTCTTGTTCTCTACTTTAGAAAAAAGAGGGGGAAAAAAGCTGACGCAAGCGGTGAGTTCAATTCCTGCGTTTACGTCGGCTAACCTGGAGGCATAAAGCCAAAACGAATCGAAGCTAATGTGACGGAAAGTCATCTCTCTCTCCGTTATGACGGAGAACGTCAATATTTAAAAGAAGTTATAAAACTTTATTTAAAAACCGATGAGCAAACAATGGACGTGCATGACAAGAGGTTGGTGAGTCAGCATGGGGTATCAGCTCTCCTTCATACTGCTCAGCTGTCAGACCATCGCCCACCCCCACCCTCCCGTCTTTAGGGCCCATCTAAACCAACCTTTGTTCGTTTCTCAGCTTCCAAAATTTTGGCATTTGCTGCTTCTTCCTTCTTTTTCCGTTTAGCCTGTGCATGCAAAACAGGTCTTCAGGTCATGCAAAAGAAGCAGTGAACTTCAAAACATCTCATTCAACAACGTCGGACAATCTCAGACAGACCCAGGCAACAGAGTAACAGGAGACCACAGGAATCGAAGCCGAAATGCTGTTACTGGTTTACATTAACAATATGCATATCAGATGTGAGGATTTCCCTTCAGCCTGTTAACTACTTTAAGGTTCTACATAGACAAAACTACAGCTCCTAAATCAAGGCGGAACATTTAAAACAAACCACAAGAGGAGCTTCACCACATGACATAAATCATTCTGCCCAAAAATACATTTAAAAGGACATGTCTGTACAGATGCAGGGCCTGAACCACCTCTCAGGGACCATATAGATTTGGGATCTCCAGTTATTTTAATGTCAGTTAAAAATGAATATGATATGTTAATGCTTAGTGGGATCCATGATTCATTACACTCTCTTCAGAAGAAAATGACACTGTAGACACAGTCTGCAGTAAGACCCCTGTGGGATTTAGCAAAGGACGTAAAACTTAACTAATGTATTATTCTTTACTAAAAATCTATTTTGATCCTTAAATGAGAGAGACAGGCCAGAGCAATACCCCTAAGCCCCAACCATCGGGTCACAAAATAGACGGATAATACGGAATTTAAATATGTAATTACAAACTGCAGGAAAGGGCCGTTTGCCAACCATGTCAATTCAAATTTGATTTTGACCCTCTAAAATACTTTGCCATGTTTATACTTGCATGTGTATGCTATGAAAACAGCTTTTCATGTTAAACTGTTACTTTTGTTTGAAGGGGGAAAAATCTCTTATGCACAATGTAAGCACGGTTTGCAGGGGTAAAAGCAGAATTAATACTCATTGACAGCCTGCAAAAAATAGATTGGCATTAGTCCCATGTAAAATGACGCCGAGGCCCTAACTGGAAAGAGGACGAGATGGCCCTGGGATGATATAAAAACAGCCATATCCAAAAGTGCCCTCCGCCCCCATTCCGCCTCTCGCGGAACCTACTTCGAGAACCTGCTGAGCGCGGAGTTCCTTCTCCATCCGGATCTGCTGAATCCGCTTGATTTTCTCCTTCAAAAATAAATAAATAAATAAAAAATAACAACGGTAGAAAAACTATCAGTCAGTAGTGTCATCAATCACATTATTCCAGTCGTGAATACAAATGTCACCGTGTTTGAATAAGCACAAGGGGGGGGGGGGGGGGGGGGGACAATATTTTTT
>JAODKL010000001.1:38670185-38704775 GCA_026780765.1 Petrocephalus schoutedeni | reverse complement strand
TAGCACTTGCAGTTCAGATGAAGTAATCCACTGGTTTGGACCTGGCCAGTATTTGGTTGGGAGACCAGCTTGGTTGCTGCTGGAAGAAGTGTTGGGGTGGCCAGCAGGTTATCCTGTGGCCTGTGTGGATCAAGCAGTGAAGCACTGTGTTGTACAAATTATGCCGTCCTTTGGATGAGACGTAAAACTGAGGTCATTCCAAAGAGTATGCGTGGTATCCCGATGTCTGGGTTGTGGCCCTATCAAATCTGGCCTCCTAATCATTCTCTGTATCTAATTGGTTAATTCTCTCCTTCACCACCATTGCAACTGTGTGGAGAATGTATTTGCACTACACACAGTGACAATGGCTCCCCATTGCTTCTGTGAAGTGCTCTGTGTTTGTTAAAAAGTGCTATATAAATGCAACCACCTTCCAATCACTTAATCAGGTTTGTCAACCATCCATACTTTAAAAAATAAAACCTGTGACCCAAATCCAGTATGGTAAAATACTGTAATAAGTATAAAACTAATATTATACTAGTACAGTCTTATTTTTAAGTGCTATTATAATAAAGAATGTTTTACTAAATATAATTTACTTTCAATCCGTGTTGCCCAAATGCAGTATTGAAAGTTACCCTGAGTAATTACTTTCATGATAAAAGTCAGACACACAGATCCACCTATTAAAATAACCTCTTACCCAGTCAGGATTTAGGTGACTCCTAATTCTGTATGGTCAGGACAGAAAGGGCAAACTCACGAGGAGTAGACGAGCGTGCCATCCAACAGGGAGCAGTTGTAGTGGTACTGGATGAGGTCGTTGGCAGCGCTCGACACGTTGCACACGTCGGGCTTGTACGTCACCTTGATGTCCACAGGGTCATTGGGGTTGTGGAAATCAATGATGTGAACGTGGAAGACGAGAACAGCTGAGCCGGGGATGAGGTCTACAGGAGGTGGGGGCAGTACAGGACAGACCAGTAACTACCTAGGAAAGTCTCTGTCCCCCCCAACCCTGTCCTGGATGAACAGATGGATGAAGCGACCCCAACATTTTTACGAGATGCAATTTAGGTGCTTTAGTCCTTGAGTTAAAGTAAGGTAAAGCTGAGAGAACACAGAAACTTTACCGCAATCTTCATAAATTATACCAGGAGAAACCACCTCCCTCAATAGCCTTGATATCAGTAATTTAGGATGATAGGTACCGAAACAAAGGAAACTCATGAAGGTGATTTCCCAAAGCACTCGGTCTAATCTCTCTCCTCTCCACCTTACAAACTAACCGGAGCCGTTTTCTCCATAGGCCAAATGAGGCGGCACAGTGATCCTCCGCCTCTCCCCCATGCACACCCCCTGCAGAGCCTTGTCCATGCCCCGGATCACATAGCCCATGCCGATGTAGGTGTTGTAGGTGCTGTTGCGCTGGTAGCTGTGGCAAAGGGTGGAAAGAGGCGTAAGATGGTGTGGTTGCTAATAGGGCCGGGTGATATATATATATATCACAATATTGTATCATGATTATGAACATTCATATCATCAACATGAATATCGTATCATTGTACAGTCGAAATAATTGTTTACCTTCAGAGTTAATAGTTATGATGCACTATTTTTAAACAAATTCCGTCTTGGTATGAGTCTGTTTGGGTAATTTATCATTATACCTATAACATACTCCATAGCTATTAGCAAAGCAATAATCAGAAAAACTCAAAACTTGCTGTCATATTTTATTGTTTTCTACATACGAATTTTAGAATATTGTGATAAATATCAATACTGTGAAAATCTCTGAAAATATCGTGATATAATTTTTAGCTCATATTGCCTAGCCCTAGTCACAAGAATATATCATTCTACCACTACATATGTTGATATTTACACGTAATTTAGGTGTACAGTAGGCAACAATAACAACCTATGCGAAATGTATAATAATAGCAGAACATACTAGGTGAGGACCATCAGCGGTCTGCCAAACCTTAAGAACATGCAAAAGACTGACCTGGAGTCAAAGGGGGTGCCGTCCAGAAAGGTGCCGTTGTAGTGATAACGGATGAAGTCGCTAACAGCCGACGTGCGGACACAGGACTTGGGCAACACCTGCTCATCCACGACAACGTCGTCGCTGGGGCTGTGCACGTCCACGAGGAGAACGTCGAACACCAGGGTGGCCTGGGGGGGTATCATATTGCCTGGGGATGGATTGTGGGGGAGGTGCTTAGAGGGTTAGCTGAAACAGAAAGTGCTACATAAAAGGATTTAACGCAGCAGTACATTTGTGTCCATGGGGTGTCCATGTTTATTCAAATAAAAACCTTGAAAAAATTCCCACAGTAATAATATTATATCTTATTAATTAATAATAATAAAACACAGCAAAAGACAAACAAACAGGATAAAAGACTGTAACGGCACAGAAAAAACAAAAATATAATATAATATATATGATGTATATTTAGCCTGCTCTTTCGTGTTTTTGATTTGTTTACTTTGCATAAGGAAAACATTCTGTATCATTCAGTACCGCGGCAAATGCAAAGCACAGTCACCGTATCCCCGCTCTCCGTAGGCCAGAAAGGGCGGGATAATAACAGTCCTCCACTCTCCCACGCACATGCCCAGTAGGCCCTCATCCAGGCCCTTGATTAAATCTCCCTGCCCGATGTAGGTGTCGTACGTCTGCTTCCTGCTGTAGCTGTGTGGTACATACTGAACAGTCAGGCCCAAACCAGTGTGACTGCTGTCAACAAAAGCAAGTGACATCAGCTATAAGCAAGCTATTTATTCATTTAAATTAAACAAGTAAATAAAATCCTAACTAAGTAAATGATTCTCTATGAAATTAAATTATGATTCAATTAAAAACTGGAGCAAAATAATTGCAATAGTGTCGGCAGTGTCACTATTTCAATACTTACTGGAGTACTGTTGCATAGTAACACACTAAAATGTTCATAAAAAAAAAAAGCGTGTTGTTTCAGAGCTTTTTTTTTGCTATCACATTCTGCACAAACCACGTGGCTTTGTACCTGAGATTGTGAACACCTTCCAGCATCATTGTAATTTATACCCTGATATTACCGTGGCACATTAAAAGCAATCTTGTTTTGCTTTATACTGTCTTTTAGAGGCTTTTGTAACTGAGTATGACTGAATAAATAAGCATTCCAATGTGGCCGCCTGATCCGGCCTGTGAAGAATGTGGAAGCTGACCTGGAGTCGAAGGCGCTGCCGTCCAGCAGCGTGCCGTTGTAGTGATAGCGGATGAAGTCGGAGGCCTCTGCGGCCCGCCGGCAGCTCGCTGGCTTTCTCAGCGTGCGCGTCTCCACCTTGTCCTGCGAGTTCCAGACGTCCAGCAGGACGAGGTCAAACACCAGTGTGGCATCGGGTGGAATCACCAGCCCTGGGGGGGTGGGGGTACAGAGATGCCATAGAGCTGCCACAGCGAAATCGCCAAGCCCACACTCATTCACATGGATCTGCTTATACTGTATGAAATGGTTTGGTTGTTACAGGACAATGACTTTAACCTCACTCCCATAAATTTGGCTACCACACTGTCGGGAAAAAAAAATACAATTTGTACTTTTGAGGGTACAATTACTTGTCACTGAGACTGTGCCCTCAATTGTACCCCAGCTGAATGTAAATGTACCTTCTAAGGTACAGAAATTGACTTTGAGGAACACATTACATTAATACATTCCCATTGGAAGGGATACATTACTGTTATTCGTACCTTTGGGAACAAATGTGAACCTGAACCTTTTTTCTGACAGTACATAGTAATTAGTGTTTATTCTTAAGGATTCTCAGTCCCACCAAGATGCTTTGAGGACAAGGTGTCAAGGAACAAATATTTAAACATTCATTGATTAATTCATTGGTTGATTAAACTGACTTTCTAACTCATTTTTTTATATTCTAATTTCTTTAATGAAAGAAGAAGTTTGAAAATATATGAAATAATATAAAAGGCTGTTTATCTGAATTATCTAAATATTTCACAGGCGTATTTTTCTTTCAGTTTAAAAACCTGTTAAATCTGACTATAAATTCTACACATGCATTTTTTTTCTGATAGAGATGCCCGGAATATCCAAATTACTTTTATCTGTTATATATATATATATATATACATATATATATATATTTTTTTTTTTATCTGTTACTTTTATAGTTTAGGGTTCTAATTAGAGCTAGGGAATTATTGCATTAACGAAAATTGTTAATTTAAAACTCATAACTTATTTCTTTGAATACATTAACCCATGCAGAATTTTGATAACCAAATAGCAGAACGGTACGAGAGTTTTAATAGAGACGTATAATATTCCTTCCTGGTTGTAAACAACGCGAGAGTTTAGGTCGTGACGCTGCACGGAATCCCGGAATTCAAAGCCATAATCAAAACATTCAGTCAGTATCGTCGTGATGGGGATTCCGGCTCTTTTAGGATAGCCTACTCTTATGGCTCGGCTCACTAAAAAGAGCCGGCTCACAAGTGGCTCCTCATGTTTTGTTACTTAAATTATTACGAAAAATATGTAAAATGAATTACTAATGTACAAAACATACATTATATCAAATGTTTATTATTTATACTCAACATGGATCAGATTGCTACAAAAAAATAATTTTAAAGTACAAAAACAAATACCCATCACAGTTCGACAAAAAATATCCAATCTCTGATGGTATGTATAATATTTATAAACACAGAGAGGCTTAGAGAATCACACAACAAAATACAGTTTTAGCAAGTCTTTAGTGAAGATTGGCATTAAGAAAAACCAAGTGCCTAGGGTTTCAGGGGTTGATCATGTATCTTCTCCGTGTTATTATCTGCCCTGTTTTGGAGAAGATTCTCTCTGAGGGGACTGATGTTGCTACAATGCACAGTCTCCGAACCATCACTTGTGTAAGACGCGGGTAGACTGAAGCCTTGGTCTCCCACTAGCTCAATGGGTCTGCACTTCTCAGGAAAAGAGGCTCCTCAAGATAAGATTTCGCTTCCAGTATTGCATCTGTGAGGGATTCCTCTCTCCCTCCTGCTTCTCTCTCTCCGCGTGTCTGTGCTGGGTCTGTAACCCTTCCCGCTCAGTGCGGACGCACAGACGCCACCACACATCATGTAGTTGACCAATCATGTCAAACAAAAAACATAGCAGCTCCGATCCCTCACTTGAAAGAGCTGGTTCTAAGAGCCGTTCCGGGCGCAACCGACACATCACTATATCTCACAGGGAAGCCGTTATTCTCTGGTTTATTTCATTTAAATTAATTCCAGACGGAGGCAATCATAGGATAAAAATGTCGTGATTTGGAGTATTAGATTTATTTTATTGGAGGCTTATACCTTAAAATCTTAAGATGTTTTACGTTATTAAGTGAACTTTTAAAAGCATTTCCCAAATAGGTTTTAGATTTTATATCAATCACGTGGTTCTAATTAAAGAATGCGTCGAGATGCCATTAATTGCCAGGCTGTGAGATTAAAAAATAATTAACATTCCTACTTATAATACAATGCCTCTATTGTCTTATTGCAATCTCTGCATCTAGCCTGTTTAAATGCTTGCAAGTTGTTGCAAATTAATATATACTTCGCAACTTTAAGTTAAACCATTAAACAAATATTAAAATATGGGTCACTCTCACAAAATGAAAAATTAAAAAAGTAACAATGAAATACAGTATTTGTTTTTTGTGTACAGCAATTGAGCTTTTAAAGTATATTAAAAGTGTCTTTTGTTGCTCTAATTTGATGAATATGTTAATTTCCCCAAATAGGCAGCCAAAAATGTAAAAACACAAAACCAGATCAAATATTTTCAAGACTTGCAACTTTATTGCATGTAATCCACTACATACAATTTGTATTATAAAATAAGCTAAATTTTATTGTTTTGGGTTAATCTCTGTAACGTCTGTTTGACACAAAAATAGATGGTAGTATAATAAAGCAGATTAATTAATTAAAATTGAGAGTTTAAACAATGAAGTTGTATTATTTGAATCTTCAAATTAATTTTAATTATCAGAAGACAATCATATGTTATAGTACTAAGTTTGCGTGAATGACCCATAAACTGCCCTTTGAGTTAATTCTACATTAATTTTGGGATTCAATGGGTAAATATTTATGATTGTATAAGTTTTAATATTAGGTGTGATAATATAGAAATCTGTGTGATTAATTCTTTATTATTATTTTTTTATAGCTTCAGAGCTCTAGTTTGCAATATTTGTAATTGTGGGACAGGAATAGAGAAATAGGCCAGGCCCACAGATACCTGCTCCCAGGCTCCCATAGGCCAGGTGTGGAGGGACAATCACTCTCCTGCGCTCATTGACGCACATGCCCAGGATTCCCCGGTCAATTCCTGTGATCAGCCTCCCCAGTCCCACCTGGGCCATTAGGGGTGGTCCACGGTCATAGCTAATGTAGCAGAGAAAGCAGGATGAGATATAGAGGGAAGTTTCATATTAAAGGCTCCATAATCCCTTTAATTCTAAGCAAAACAGTCAGGCCTAAAACTAGTATTTACATAAATGCTCCTGTGGTGAATTTTCTCTTATTCCAATCAATTCCATCAAGTGACTAGTAATGATACTTCCAATGTTTTTGTGTTAATGTGATTTCCGATGACAAGTGTTTGTGTTGCTCAGCACATAGGTAGTAATTTAGTGTGATATTTTAAGGCAATAATTTACTAAATCCAGCTAGAGAATATACTTGGTACAAGTAACAACCATTCCCTTTTTACATGAATGTCCTTTTATGCAATAAAAGCTATTGAACTTCATCACAGTGGCCTGTCATGCAGAGTGAAGTGTTTATATTTAAGATATTGGAAGTTAAAATGAAAGTAAGTGACAGTTAACGTTCACGTTATATTTTACTTCCCGGAAGCGCTTATCTTTGGTGATTAGGTCGTTTTTCATCAGCCAATCAGAGAAGGCAGTATTTTATTCTTATTAACAGTATTACACTAGATTTCCCCTCCAAAGGAAATTACAGCAGCAACTTTTGGGTTGTCGTTTCCATATCCAATATGCTGCAAGTTTTGTTTGAGCTCATTACTTTTACTGTGGCAGCAACGACATCAAAAACATCATAACCATCATTAAAAAAACATCATAACCTTTTAAAAGTAAGACAACTGCTTTCATGTTTTCTATACGGTGCGTTAATTTCGGTCAGTTTTGCAAACTGCCATCCGGTGTTCTGATGTAAATGTCTAGCGCCGCTGGATGGTATCAGTTATCAAAAGCCTTATCGATTGCTGCCCCCCAGCATGCATATTACCTCGAGTCGAACTTCGTTCCATCCGTGAAGGTTCCGTTATAGTGATAACGAACAAAATCTTCCGTTCCTACTTCTCTGGGACATGTTCTGGGGATATAGTAACGCTCAATGACCACGTCCCCTGACGGGCTGGGCAGACACGCTACGTGCACTGCCGCAACGCAGAGAAAAACGACTGTAAGCTGCACCTCCATGTTTAAATGACCCCTGAACATTAAGTTGTAGTGGTATGGGACCAAACTTGTTCTACAAAAATCTATGGTAGCGCTGGGTACAGCCCTGAGGGTCTGCGGGCGCTGTGGAGGAGTGCTGGTCTCTGGTTTCTGTGGCAGGGACTTAGATCGCGTTCCCCACAAGCTCCCTCCTTCTCCCAGAATTTTGTAAACGTGTAAAGTCTCCTTTTGGCACACGTCGCTATTGCCTTCCGTTTGGAGGAGTGCGTCACTATTCCACACTATGCCAAATTTCACTTGCACATCGAAGTCTAACGTCTTACAAACAAAGGCTGATATTGAGGCACTAGGCGTGTTTTGATGTAAAATTTGCACATTAATGGAGCACAGGGTGCCACAGCAGTTCCCTATAAGATCACACATCTGCCCCATACAGGAAGAGCCGCTGTGAGCCCCTTTGCATAGACGGATCAGGGTCCTAAATGTCCTTTGTTCGTGCAAACGCCTGATCCGAATCACATTTATACCTTTGCTGCATTTCATTAACGTTTTTTTGGTAAGAGTAACTTGAAGAATTTCAAGAAATAATTAATTTTATTTCTATAGATTCCACAAGAGCCAGGCTGTCCTATCATAAAACGACATGTGTTTTATTTGCAACTTTAATTAAATATGAAAGTACTAATATTGGATATGTTGGTATTGTACTCTACAGCAGTAATAGGTTCTGATCACGATTCTGAGCCGCATCCCATCTCACGACGGGAGGAAGTTGTGGCTGTATGCTGGACACAGGGATTGTAATCGTGGCAAATCAAGAAATTTACACGAAAGATTTACGAGGTATGTATTTCATAAAAACACGCATTTCTTTGCCATCGTTTCGGATTTCACAATAAGGATTCGGATTTCACAATAAGGATTCGGATTTCACATTCGTACAGTTAATGCAATAGCCAAATGCATAAGATCACGAGCGTTTTACCCCAAATCTCACTCATATTTTTTATTATTCATATTTTTTTAATTTCCCCAGCAAGGTAATTGATAATTAGTTTACAGCAGGCCTAGACTAGGTGTGATATATTGTGTTTGTGTATATTGTGTTTTTAAAACACACGTAAAAGCGCATGTGTGCTGGAGCTGAGGAACATTCTGGGCGTTATGACCCTGGGATTTAAAGACTTGGAGCACTGTTGGATTGACTTCTGGAAGTACTTCTTCGGGACCTCGATTTTGCCGTCTCCTCCTTTGAATATTCCACTTACCTCCGCCCGACCTAATATACGTGCAGGCAGGCAGGCAGGCATGTTCGTCCTTTAGGAGCAAGCCGAGTGGAGCAGATGAGTACAGCATGGCTCCGGACGCTGGCTGCGCAAAACTAATCCCGCTTCTCATTGCTTGGATGGTTTTATTAACGCCTGGAGATGCGCAGTATGAAAAGTACAGCTTTAAGAGTTTCCCTCAGAATGATATCATGCCACTGGACACCGCATACGCCTATGCATTGGACCAGTATGCCGCACAGAACTGGAGGGAGAGCATTAAGTTCCTTGGGCTGAGTTTGCGTCTGCACCGGCTGCTGAAGGACTGCGAAGCTTTCTGCAGCCATAACTGCAGCGCTGTCAGCCGGGATCACGATCCTCTTTTTACGGACAACACTCTGCGGCTGCTCCGGCACGTCTTACTGCGGGCGTCCTGCCTCAAGAAATGCAAGGCGAATTTCCCCGTGTTTGCCCTGTCCTACCCCAGGAGAGACGTCCTGGATGCTTTCGAGAAGAGGATACCCTATCGGTACATACAGTATGCCCAGTTCCAGGTGAGGATCAGCCGGACACTCCACGGGAAAGTTACGGAGACTAACGATTGTAACATTTAACTAACGCACAGTGATTTTTTTCCCCGTGCATTTTTGTAACACCACCCATTTACGAACGTTTCCCTCCACACTACTTGCAGATGTTGCAGAATAATTTGCATTTAGACTACAATATTAGCATAAACCACATCTTAACTACCTTTGTCTTTAAAATTGCTTTAGTTACCAGAGGGTACGTGGTTCCAGCGTGCCGTAACTAATATTCCCCGATGTAATGAACTTTTTTTCAAGCGAGAAACAAACGCTTAATGTATCAGTTCGGAACTTCCTTGCGCTTCAGTTTATTTGTGACTAATGCAGTCGCCTTACACCGAATAAGTCTCTTTGGAGATTACAAGTATTAGCAGCGAAACTTTGAATGGCGATGTGCGGGGAAGCATTAATGGGACTTTTTCTTGCGACTCGCCGGTGATCGTGCATGGGGGCGCTGCATGTGCCACGTACCCCAGACTGCAGGAATTTACAGCACTGACCCCCTACTCCAACAAAAGCCTCATTATCTCCCCCGCTTAGTGAAAGCAGACTTTGATTATCCGTTTCGGACATCAGTCGCTGGAAACGAGGATGCCCCTTAATGACCACCCAATGATGTTATACTAAGGACGCTTATTAGAGCGAGGATTCCGTGTGGGGAGTCCGATTCCGGATTTTAGTTGAGCAGTAATAATGAAATTTGCCTTCTTCTGGGGGCTTATTTGGATTGACTTGTACACTGGATATAACAACCCCGAATTTTTAAACGACAGCCTACTTGATAAATCAATAGTTGATTTTTTTTCTGAAACGTACGGAAGTCTGTATGAAGAAATAATCTGTCTAAAAGATCTGCCAGACTCATCCGTGAATCCACTGTCTGTAAATGATAAAACAACAATAATAATAATAATCCACGGAATCTAGGAGTGCATAATGCACTGTACACTTTACACAAGTAGGACTACAAATGAGTATTTTGTAAAATATGTTCTTTCTACCCAGTCCTTCTAATTTTTGGCTGAATTTACATGCGTCTTTAATATTACTTTACACTTTGCTTTTTCGTGTCTTACTTGATCTCCAAACCATCTCATCATGTTCTTAATCTTTTAAAATAGTATCTTAATTAAGGGCAACATAATATTTAATCTCGTGGGAAATATATAATCACTTCTTTTAGTAAATGGCGTAATGGAAGTCCTTTGGAGAAGACCCTCGTTACTGTTACCCTTGTTTGTCGAGGAACCCAGAGTCATCGGCCGCTGATTGGTTTAGCAGATGCTGGCAGTTTACAGTAACCAGCGAGAGATTACGGAGAGTTAGGATGGCATGAGTTTGGTGAAAGATTTTATCAGGTCTGTTAATGTAGTGCATCTCCCATGGCTCATCAAAACAACTTACAACTTCAAGGGAAGAATGTGCGAGTCTGTACAGTATGGGAGTTTGTCCCTTTGCAGTGCCGGTACTGTACTGAGAATATACTGGTCTTTGAGCATATTGCTTAGATTTATATCCATAACAAGACCAATAACTACAGCAGGCAGCGAGATTCTAATAACATTATACTACCACTGTATCAATTTACCTGTGGTCTGAGTATTTATGAATCCTAGCAGTTGTACTAAAGTACATTTGGAAATAAATAAATACTTCTCATAGGATTTGATTTACAAGGTTTTGTGGTACTCTTCCCCCGCATTCCTCATTGGACAGGCAGGTATTGTAGATGTGAGTGTTTTTTGACTGTGTGCCTTTTCTCTCTAACACCGGTGGGTTTAGGTAGGGGCGACATGCTGCGGCATCTTGCACAAAAAAACACTGCTGCTGCGACGTGCGCGATCGGTTGTCTTTCTCTCATTTGCACATCACATCAGTGGCCATTTCTTGTCACCATGTAGGTCAGTTAACCTTGATGGAGTGGGCTGGGCAGGCTCTCAGAAGCAGGAGAGTGGGGGGGGGGGCAGGGATGCTTAACGTCGATGCTTAACGTTTACCCATCCATTAGATTAACAACCTGGAGAAGGCCGTGTCTGCCGCCCACACCTTCCTGCAGAAGAACCCGGGCGACCCGCAGATCTCCAAGAACATGGACTACTATAAGACCCTCTTCGAGGTGGAGGAGTACCTCGTCGACCATGAGGAGCGGCCCTACGAGGTGAGAGGGAGTGGAAAAGCTGCTCCAGCTTAGGGGAGTTCGGAGCTCATACTCACCAGCTATCAGCAGGGGGGAGCACTTTTTAACCATCCCAACATTTTTTTTTTTTTTTTTAATTACCTGAGATCTCAGGGGGTAAATGTGGGAAGGAAATGAATCATTCAGAACAGCCCAGTTATAAATACACAATTCTGTAAAAATATACTATGTGTATATCCATCCATGTTTAAACTGTTTACCCTGTCAGGGTCATGGGGGAGTCTGTCTCGGGTAGCACAGGGCAGAGGACGAGGGGTAATTTAGAAACACTAATTAGCCTAACTGCATGTATTTGTATTGCGGGAAAAAACCTGTGACATTGGGGGGAACAGGCAGTCAACCCCTGCCCCCCTCAGCCCCTGGAGGTACGAGGCAACAGTACTACCCACTGAGTCACCATGCTGCCCTTAATTATAAATAAGCCCCATAATTAAGAGGTAAGAAGTTTGGTGGGTACAGCGCACGGCGGCGTAGTGACCCCTCGCACCTGCTGGCTGTGAGCCCCCCCCCCCCTCCCCCACGTCTGAAGCCTGTGTCCCGCCGTTCCTCGCCGTAGGGTCTGTTCCTCAAAGCTGTCAAGCTCTTCAACTCGGGAGACTTCAGCAGCAGCGCCCGGAACATGGAGCAGGCGGCCAGCGATTACTTTGCGGCCTTTGACCTCTGCCTAGCGGGCTGTGAGTGCGCTTACGAGGTCTCCGAGTTAAAGGACTTCTTCCCCTCCCTGGCAGGTGAGTGACCATGGTGTCTGAGATGGACGGGCACAGCACAGCCGCTGTACTCAAACCATCAGTATCACCTTAATGCTAATTAAAGGGTGGAGTCTGTATATTCTACACACCGAGTCTGTTATTCACCTAGCACATTAAATACATTAAATAAATATCATGTGTTGTTCTACAACTGAACCCAGGAGTCATGATGTGCAAACAATCCTGAACATTGTAAGAATAGTGTCCTTAATATCTGTGTGTAACCTACTGCCCTCCCCCCGCCCCAGCTCTCTATATGGACGTCTTGAGGTGCAAGGTGAAATGTGAGGCCAACTTGACCCCCAACGTGGGGGGGTTTTTCGTGGAGAAGTTTGCAGCCACCATGTACCACTACCTGCAGTTTGCCTACTACAAATGTAAGAACTGGGGAGCACATCTGCCTTGTGGTGGAGTCTGGCTTCAACCTCATGACGTTATTTCATCTCCATAGACAGTCAGCGGTCTGTCCAAGAAATCCTGACAGCAATGACAGCATCCAGCCTGGGGTGGGGTAGGATGACTGTGATTAAAATAAATATGTAATATAAAATAAAATTATATTAAATAAAATAAAATTGAAATAAATTTAAGTTTGGGCCAGGAGTGATATAGAAAAACTGAGCATGATGCTAACTTTCCAGTCATTGACTATCAGAGGATAGTTCAGGTTCAGAAAGCACAAATCCAGCCCACGATTTGGTTTCAACCGACCAGTTGAGTACAAAGCAGGGGTGGGGAATCTTATCCTTTATCTTATAAAGGGCCGTTGTGTGTGCCGGTTTTTGCTGCAACTCCCTAATTAGACCACTAATTAGAGGACTGATTAGCTGAAGAATTCTCACACCTGGGTTTGAATAGCTGACCTTAGGGTCATCCCGAAAACCTGCATACACACCACCTGCCCATCCCTGGTATAAAGAGTCACAGTCACAGCGAACTGGATGGTTGAAACAAAACCTTGGTCTGGATTTGTACTTTCTGGATCTGAACTTTCCACCTCTGTCTGTTATTGCTGTTACTGCTTTAGAAGTCGCTTAAGTATTACTTAAATCAATATCCTGGGGGTGTAAATATTCAATATTCATTATTCAAAATCTGAGACGCGAAAACTAAAAAGCTTCCTTGTGGTTTCATTTCAAAGGTTCCAAGTTCAATATAACAGAGAACGGGTGTACCCGAAATTGCATGGTTTGCTAGGTAGTAGGCAAAATATACTATGAGCAGTACGTCCCGAATCCTCGTGCAACGGTTGGATGCCACGCTATCCCACAAGGCCACTGGAGCTGCAACTAGAGATGAAAGAATGTCGTGTGCGCTGAATTTTTCTCATGGTGGCGGAGGAAGTGTAGATGTAAATGATTTCGGATGCACCCTATGTGTGCTGTCGGCGTGTCAGCAGTCTTGTTTTCCTCCCAGTGAATGACGTGCGCAACGCTGCCCCGTGTGCTGCCAGCTACATGCTATTCGACCCCGACGACGAGGTCATGAAACAGAACATGGTGTATTACCACTTCTACCACGAGCAGTGGGGCCTGGAAGACTCTCACTTCAAGCCTCGGCCGGTGAGTAAAATGGCAGTGTCGCACATCTAGTGTCGCACATCTGTCCAGTTTGGCCTGGAGAACGGCTTGCAGGAAAGCCACGCAGAGCCAGGCAGTCCGAATTCAGCCATTAGAACCTGGGCGCTTTCTCTTCCGTGTTTGGAGTACACTCCAGTGCATTTATAGCATCGCTGTGACATCACAGGGGTGGACATGTTCAGCAGCTGGACATTTTCACACCACACAGACTGTCAAAAAAAACAGGCCCACACAAAGCAGCATCTCAGTCGTCAGGCTTATAATTAAAGCTGCAGCTCTGGTGCTGAATCTAAAGCTGGTGTAAACCAACTGAAAGCCTCGGTGTGACTAAAAATACCCATGGAACTGACCAATCAGAATGCAAAGGCTCACTTGCTCCATAAACTGCTGCGAGTACGAAGCATGTGCAGGGTACCGTTAGGGCTGAACCATTTTAAGAAAATATCGAATTGCGATTTATCTAACATATTGCGATTGTGCTTTGATTTGCGACTGTGTTGTTAAATAAAGTAATAAAAATAAAATGATTCCAGTAAGAAAACAATAGGAAACTTGCAGCTAACGCTGCTTGGACCCCTGATAATAGGACCTTTCTGTGAACAATCTCTGACCATTAAATAGCCAGGTAATTCACTTACAGCTCAGCAGCGGAGCCGATATTTTTCTGCACTGCGAATGTAATGTTTTCCTTGGGTTTGTGGGCGTATACGCAGTCACTTTTGGCCACTTCTGATTGGTGAGCATTATTGGCATGCGAAGAGCACAGCACTTCTAATTGGTGAGACCGACTGTCACACAAGGAGGGTGGAATGAGTTTGCAAAACTATTCTCAGGACAGTTTTAAACCCAGGGTCAGACGTGCTGGATAATGCATAACCTAAGTCGCAGCCTTCGTGATTTGCTAATTGTCTTGTTTCAAATCACGATTCCGATTTGAAATCGATAAATCGTTCAGCCCTATACAGAATAAGTGATTGAATAGGTACCATAACTCTCAACAACCTCCCTTTTGCAGGAGGCAGTGAGGTACTTCAACCAAACCACCATGATGAAGGACATGTTGGAGTTTGCAGAAAAGTACCTTCAGTCTGATGATGAGGTAAATAAAATTAGCAATATATATATAATATAATATAATAATATATTATATATAATAATATATATATATATATAAGGAGTGTAGTCGTGGCAGAGTGGCGATGGACTAGAAATCCATTGGGGTCTCCCTGCGCAGGTTCGAATCCTGCCGACTACGGTGCTTTTCGTGAATTTCCTCATGGGGATGAATAAAGTATCTATCTAACTATCTATCAGTTAAGCAGTTAAGCTTCATACTGGTGTGTTAGGTAGCAATTAGTTGGTCACCAGTTCTTTCATTACAATGGTTGTCAAGAGTTGTCAAACAGGCGAGCTAGTAGCTCTATAATAGGGTGCCCTCCCAATCTGTGAAAACTATTAGAATACCACGTGCCACTAGCATACCCTACAATTACTACATAGGACTGTATTTAGGGGTGGGGCCACAAGGGCACTAACCCCAGCTAAAAGCTGATTGGCCTCTGGAGGGCCCCCTCCCATGTCACTCACAGATTCAAAACACTTCATTGGCTAATGATAAGGTTGTTGCCTTTGTCACTCTAGGGATAGGTGACAATACAGTTAATGTACCCAGATGGGTAAGAGGGGTGAAGCTGAGGACAGCAGGTATAACAAAGGGGAGTGTGACCTCCCATTTCAGTGTGGCATGTGGCAGCGAGGTGTCAGCCAATGAGAGTACGCTGTGAGGTTCTCATCAGTACGTCCCCACCCCCATAGGTGTTTATTTACTGCGTGTGTGTGTCTCGTTTCCTCTTGTAGGATGTGGTGAGCCCAGAGGAGACAACCTCAAAGCCCACGGACCCCCCCGACACAGAATTTGAAGGTCTGGGGGATTACGAGGAGTCCTTCATTGCAGATTGGTGGCAGGAGCCAAAAACCAAAGGGGACACGGGTGAGCCCAGCGAATGAACTGGTGAGGGCAACGTCCCAGGAAGCTCTCTCACCTCCAGAGCTCTGGACAGCGTCCTGGCAGAAGTGGCCGAGATGAACCAGTCACAGCTACGGGATGCACAGATTCCCGGATGGATTGCCGGTCCTTGGGGAAAGGGTCCATCTACTCTCCTTTTCCCATATGTTTTTTTGTGAAGATGTATTATATTTTGGCTGTCGCTATGATATCTTTTTTTTTTTTATAATTCTTATTTAATTCCAACCGTCTTTTGTGCCTTAGCCATTGTGTGTTATGCTGTGCCTTATAGGTGAAAGTTTGTTGGAAGAAAACGATTCTCCTGTCATTTTGCGATCTGTATTTTTTTTTTTTTTTGAGGCAGATGATTTTTGAAATTTATCAAAATAAAAAGAACATTAAGTTATGATACAAGTAGACTGTTTTTGTAGTAAAACTTCAGCATCAGACTGGTCCAACACTTTCCAAATTTATTATCTAGATTAGACTCCCATGGCACTGGCTTTATTTTATATTTGTATCTATTTAAGTCGAATTACACAGTAAATATAAATATTATGCCCTAAGTATTTTGCGCTTGTGCTAAAATCAAGCGCAAATACTAACAGTATAATTTCACCAAGCTTTGTGGCATGTCACAGGAATGTCACATGCCTTGGATGCCATGGAAATGTTTATGGAGACGAATGGGACACATGGGGCCTAGAAGCAGATCACTCGGGGAAAGGACAAGTACATAAAAACACTGAACCCTAGCTGGCAGACTAGTAAAACAATAATGCATGTCGGACTGCAGTTTTACTACTAGCCAAAAACTGGGCTAGTTCTGTAAAAAGTTCTTGAGTTCCACCCTTGGCTATAAGCAGTGTTGGGAGGTCTACTTTTAAAATGTTTAAAATGTTTTAAAAAGTACAGAATACAAAATACATGTCCTAAAATGTAATTTGTAACGTATTCTGTTAGATTACTCAATGTGAGTAACGTATTCTAACATTTTCTTACATTTTACAATGGTATGAATGTGGCAATCACACTATACTTACTTAAAAAAACAATTCTGTTATTTTCTTCTACTGCAGCAACTGGTTGAATGTAATAAAGTATCACACCAGATGCGCAAGAGTTGGTGAAACCCTGGTGATGATTCCATTACACTTACAGATTCTAAAAGATTGCACATCATAAATATAAAATACACGCTTACACGACTGAACATACGCGGGCACCCGATCACGTACAGTAGGCGCCGGTTTTACCTTTCCTGAGCATTTCTGCCGATGCCAAATATCTTGGTAAATGTGAGGCAACCTCCTGAGCTACCGAATGATAAACACAGACTGACAATTTCAATAGCACGACCCGAAAGTAAATTTAAAAAATCCGAAGTTCATAAATGTGCTTGTACGAATATGCTTGTGAATAAAACTGTCGACGCAAGAGTCAAGTTTCAAAAGAACAAAATCAAAAGTGCTTGATCGAAGACAGGAAATGTTACAGTTTAGCCGGGATTGCGGACGGCGTAGGAGGTAATAGCGCCTTGGGCGCCACGCCGGCGTGTCACAGTGAATGTCCGCCGACCAAGGAGGCTGACCGGGTATGCCGGAGGTGCGATTCGAAACGCAATTTCTCTTATTTTGAATCCTCAATTGATCATGATGGCAGATACACGCGCACGCGATCGCAGACACACTCTTACGCGATTGAACATACGCGGGCACCCGATCACGCCCAGTAGGATGACAGTATTTCATAGTCACCCTTTCCAAGTGTCTGTCATCCACGCAAAATCACCATTCGCCACGTTTCTTCTTTGTCAAACGTAGCTGGAGAGGCCCAGGTGCTGCAGCTGCCTTCTGTCATGCCATCTGAGAGCAGGTCTGCCACCTGCCTATCACCATCCACTCACTTGTCAGGTGAGACTCGGTATGCGCGTTGCTTGATTGGAGGATGGTTCTCTGTCCTAAGGCAATGCGTCACTGATTAGAGGTGCAACTTACAATCTTATTTTTCTGTACATTGTTGAAAGGGCATAAGCAAGGAGAAGAATGTGATAAATTCCGGAATGCTGGGTGATCAGCATCTGCAGCCAAGGCAGCTTGCTCTTCGCTAATAGCTGAAATGCAGATCTGACGCAATTATTGAGCATAAAATCAATGACTTGGACATAAACTCCATTCATCCATCCATCCAGATCTTTCCCATATTTGTAGTCGTAATAGCATTGCGGAAAGAAATATTATTACCCACCTCCACCTGCATATACAAGTACAGAAATTAAGTTTAGGGACCTTACTGATACAGCAGGTGTGCTGGTAAATGTGTGAAAAACCACCAAGAAAAACTGCTGAATGCATCCTGAAAACTGAAAATAGGACCTCTTGGTGCCTGATTTTTTTATAAAGACCGCAATAACGGGAAACAGCACAACAACAACAGCCTTATTTGCGTGTCTTAGTTTCAGGTTTTATTATAATTTTTTTCCCTTTCAACTAATTTACAGCATTTAAATTTTCCATTCTTTTCAAGTACTCTTTAAAAAGAAAAAAAAGGCTTTAAAAATATGAGGTTGACTGTTCGGGCAAAGTTCCTGCCCACTACATCCATACTGAATATGAGCTCAAAATGTTCTGGAGAGCGATTAAGGAACAATCAGTGCATTCATAAATTGACAATGAATAAACATTCAATAGCAGGGGAACAAGCATCTCTGTACATCACATTCGCATTGGGGTGTCATGCTGTGCTCTCTCCCAATCAGTCAGCTCCTCTATGATGAGTATTTAACCTTATGTACACTGAGAGAACACTAAGAAAACGCTGGGGTTCAGGGAGGAGATATTGTGCACATATATACAGTTATAAAGGACGGCTATAGACAGGTCAATAGATATATAATGCATACATCATTTTATACGGTGCATTTTTTTAATATTATGTATGAAATGCATCTTTTTTGTGTACAAATATATATGTAAATGTGTGTATATGCAAATTAATACATATAGTGCAAAATGTACAAATTCTTGTTTATCCATACTGCTTCTGAAAAGTACTACAGTTCTGCAGCACCAGGAGGTACATAAACGTTCAATAGTTAAAAGAGGCAGTTAGCCGAGAGTGGTAGAGGTTAGGGCTTGAGGGCTCGATTATTCTAACAGAAGCCTTCATTTTTTAATCCCCTAACGAAAAATAAAAATTTCATTTTCGGCGATGGCTTCTGGGACAGTCAGCTTTTCTTAGCAGGTGAAGCACTAGTTAGGAATTCATTGGAACCCGGATCAGAGACGCTCCCCAGAATTACCCAGGACGAGGCTGTACAAATTCAGATCCTGAGTGAACTTCCGTAAGCGAGGGTGCTGCAGTCCCAAAACAGAGCTGACATATTGCCTTCAACCCAACGGTCTAAAGTGCTTTAGAGTATTGAGCTATCAATCACCAACCGTATTAGCATAGAGTAATTAGTTTATTGGAATGAACCACTCTTGCTGGCGTTAAAGGGTTTTAAAAAAAAAAAAATTTGACTAGATATAGCAGACTGAGGTTGGGATTAGTCACAGTATGAGGTGTTCTCTGGGCAGGGACAATGCTATGTGCTTTCCCATCATGCATTTCTCAGCCACGGGATGGTCACTTGGAAATCCCCCATGATGACCTAGTTTTAAACAGGACTAGATGGGTATTTATTGGCAGTGGATTGTAACGTGAGAAGGGATAACCGAACCACTTCCTTCTGTCATTTTAACTCATGGTCACTGTCCTCCATTTTGTTGTGCTTCTCAGTAGATACAAACAGGTTACCAAAAATGGTTAGGTTAACATAACTGCTGGAGGCTCCTTTGAGGGATCGAATGCAGTTGCCCCAGCGAGTGCGGCCCAGCCCAGTGGGGATCTTGGTCCTCACCCCTCTCCAGAAAACGGTGAAACAGCCAGAGCAAGCCTTTAAGGAAGGAGAAGGCACAAGCCTGAAGGAAACGATTCAGAGTGTCTAAGACCACTAACAGTGACCACGTTCCAGAGCAAACGAATATTGGGCTCTCTTACTCAGCTGATACCCCATTCCTTTAAAAGGTACAACAGCAGTCAACTTCAAGGGGCAGCTTTGGTCCCATGAATCCTGGTAATTGCTTGTTACGCTACCTAGAGGGGGCACTAGGTAGTACTCTGCCAGATTCCAAGAGGAACACTCATGGTCTCAATACACCACTTCCTTCACCAGAATCGTGAGCAAACACTTTGAACACATTAATGATGGCCTGTCACGTTATCCATCATCTCATTTTCTGTGTTGTTTTTTAATACACTAATCTGAAGTTCATTCAAAAAAGGACGCATGACTAATGGCTGACTTCGGTTCTAGCAATTAAAAAAAAAAAAAAAATCTGTTTAAACAAGTTAAGGCTACCCAACCTATACAAGCAAATGGAACACGCCTGTCGAACTCAAAACACACTGGACCAGCGTTTTACACCACCGTAGGATTTTCTTTGTACGATCAACCTGAAAACGGGCTCCCATTGGGCCTCCGCCCTCAGTCCGAATTCGTTGTACATCAAAGAAAGGGGCAGGAGGGCAGTGTCACAACCACAAATAAAAAGAGAATTACAAAAAAAAAAACAGACTTGCCGAGTGAATCCATGCAGCGGGTGAGCTGAAAGCGTAACACGGGACGGCCTGACCGGTGGCGGGGGGGGGGGCTCACTTCACCTCACAGCAGTAGCAGCAAGAGCAGCAGCAAGAAGGAGGGGGTGACTCCTCTCAGGCGAGCGTGACCTCGCCAATGCCGAAAAATATCACGGACCCCTGGGGTAAAATCTACATTCGCAGAGTCATTAAGTTTACGTCCCACCTCTCTGGGTCATTTACAATACTCCTATCATTTCCATATGCTATGTTATAGAAAATATATACATTTTTTTAATTGCCTATGTGCCTATCTAGCTAACACCATGTGTTATATATAACGTTAATAATTATATATAAGCACACACCTTCTCGTTCACATCAGCTGATAATCACACGCGTTCGGGTGCTAATGATGTGATGCTAATGATGTGCACGTGTTATTAAGGATTAGAGGGTGCCACTAGAGCATGGGGAGTATTTTAGAAAAAAAAAAAACAAAAACATCTGCAGAAGGAAAAGGCTGCAACGATGGTGAAATGTTTCCTAGAAAATAGTGGGATTGATTAAAGGGAGGAGGGGGTTCAGATTCCTGATGGAAATGAAGCAGAATAGCAAAGAAAAATACCTCCCCCCAGAAAAAAATAAATAAAATAAAATCAGATCTGCATCATATCCTATTTTGCCTTCCTCATCTGAAACAAGACCACGCAATTTTGTGTCCCTCTGTCTTGGTGGAAGGATATGACATAACACTGAGGGCGCTACATCCTGTCTCCAGCAGGTAACACGGCGTATGCGAGTCTATAAAGCCACTGAGAGGAAAGACATGGCTATACAGCATTCTCCATACTTCCTGATAACTAACTTGGCAGGTTCAGCTCATGTCACTGAGTGTCTTGGTGCTTTGAAGGAACCCAGTCAAAATACGGTTGGGGCTCCGGTCAATAGTCCTTCATGGCAAGTTGAAAAATGGGTGCTACAGGTCCTCCAAGTGGGTAGGGGGCGCACATTTTAGGGCAAAAGGGGAAACCACTGCTGAAGGACACTGCTAAGTATGGAGAGATTGCTCAGGGGCATGGTGTTGTCCCTGGGATAGAGGGCAGTGGAGTTTGGTTGGAACTTGCAGGGAACAGCTTGCAAGGGCCCCTGAGGGCCCAAAGGGATGAAAAGACTCGAGTAAAGAGAGGAGGAAGGAGACGGATGAAGGGTCAGCGTGGTCGTAGTTCTGGAATGAGTGGAAGACATCTCTTTTCTTCTAGTATGTGAAAAGGACAGAGTGCAGACTGACTTACATCCTATCCCCCACCAGACCTGACAAGTGGAAACAAAAAATAAAGGGTTTAAGAGATTAGATAGCACCAAAAAGACAGAACAACTGGTGAAAGCTGTGGTAGCGGCCACAGTGCATTGTTGGGCTGACAGACCGATAGACTGGGTGTGAAAATGCCCAGGATGGACAGAAATTAATTATGAAATAGGGTAGCGATGGGTGAGAATGCGAATCTAAACATAGACCAAAGTCGCTGGCATCCAGAGATGGCAGAATTTAACACTGCAGGCTGGCTGGCGACTCGTACCTTCCTCTCCGAATGTTTCTTCATCCAGGGAAGAAGGACGAGGAAAGGAAAGGTAGAGAAAGAGAAAAGCATTAGCTGTGAAGAACAAAAGGCCACCAAACGGTGGCTAATTCCTGGAGGACAGTGGCGTCAGCTATGCATAGTTTGAAGATAATTTTGAAGTTTTACATTATAGCCTAGTTTCAGTAAAATAACTGAAGTACTCCCTAGCTCAGCTATGTAGGTGCATGTATTACCTAGAGTAGAAGCAACAGGGTCTTTCTGAGTCAACAAACCTCTATTATGAGAGGAAAATGGACTCATAATGCCAATGGAATTATTGTCCTCCAAGGCCAGCCGTTGGGGTTTGGCCGTTAATTCACCATCATCCGGGCATACGAAACTCACATGTCCTGTGTCGCCGAGCAGACTTTATAGTCATAGGCAAACATTCCAAAATTCAGAGGCTCTGACACTGCAGAATGGCTGTGCTGGCTCATAGGGTGACGCGTCTCTGTTCCACCGCACCTGAAACTGCTCCCCCTCTCCAAAAGAGCAGCCGACACGGCCTCCCCCGGCTCAGCTGAGTCATGCAGAGTGACCCACGGAGGGAATCCGCATCAGGGGTAGGATGGGGAGCAGCTTCAGGGTTAAGAAAAGAGCCCCGAAGCCTGAAGTTACCTTGGAGTCCTGTCTCACTGTGGACAGACTGGTTGTCATGCTACATGAGAGTTGCCGAGTCCCTCGCCCACAACACTATAACTTACCCTGCTGGAATGCTATATCCTTTAGAAATATATCATGACATTACATGCAATTTGGCAGGAAAACCATTTCCATCCTGAGCTGTGTCACCAATGTTCACTTAATCAACTATTAAATCAACATAAATCGAAACTCCAAGGCTCATTTTGCTTTTTAAATTAATGCTCAGATAAAGATCAGAAAAACATTTTAATAAGCAAAATAATGAATAACATGCCTAAGGGCCAAAAACAAAAACGATCCACGATTAGAGCGTCACAAATTCCTGCAGCAGTGCACCAGGTAACGAGATAAGGAATGGGCCAGCAGAACCATAAGTGAAAAATACCAGCACATCACTGCCAATCAATGCCCCATCACTGGTCCACAAGGACACACCATTAAAAGCTGTAGAAAAATAAATCCTGCAGTTTAATTACAATTACAATTACTAATTACTTCCTTCCAGGAAGAGGTTTCATACTAATAAACTAAAACCCGTGGGCTTCCATTTTTTTAATGAGTGAGGGGTGACTGTTGATCTGCAGTGACACTGATTTTTTTTGTCCCTTACAGACACCAGACCACAGACCCCAATGACCATGGACGGACCATCCGGTTCTGCCACATTCCTGTCATACACATTTCACCCTTTTTTTTACCCTTGGTAATGAAAGGTGACCGTGGAAACACGGAACCTTATTGGACGACAGAATAACCTAGTCCAGTGTCTCACAATCCAGTCCTGAGGGACCCCCAGGCAGTCCACATTTTTGCTTCCTCCCAGCTTCCAATATACCTGTACCAGGTATTTTTTGTTCTTGATTGGCTGTCAGCTGAGATGTGGACTGTCTGGGGGTCCCCGGGGACTGGATTGAAACACTGACCTAAACAACCAAACACATAAGGGAGTCAGATGCTCCCCAGTACTGAGGTGATGGAAAATATGTCAAACAGGAACTGGGGTGCGCAAAAATATTTGACAGCACCGTTCCCATTCAAGCTGGTCCCCTGTGGCTTCACACTGGACTTCCATGGCTGGTGGAGTAAATTCAGGGACATATAGGGTGACAAGCCAGACAGGAGCCTTCACAGATGGGCTTCCATCTGCTCCAGCTGCAGAGGCCCAGTGATCTTATGGTAAGCCAGTGGAACCACCCCCCCTGTTTCCAGAGGAGGGGGGGCTTCTCACACTACAGGTCATTCAGACAGGCACAAGAAGATAGTGACCATCTGAAAGTTAAGAGAAAAAAAAAACCCGACACATGCAAAGCAGGGCATAACAGAAAGGGTACAGCCCAGTCCCTGGCAGGCTATCATCTGGGTTCAATTTCAAGTAGGGTGGTAGTGGGGAAGGGGGGGTGGGGTGGGGGGGCATTTTACGGGAAGGACGGATTAGAGAACCCAGCATCCCTAACCCTCCAGCCCAAGGTCGCACTATTAAAAAGCATTACCATGTTCATTTCAGAACCAAAGCCACAAATACCGATCCATCTTCCTTCCCAAAATTGGATCTCGGCTCCACGCTTAATTGACCGCGTCCAAACACTAACAATAGCTAGGCTGACAGCAGAGAAGCGAGAAATAAACTTCGGTCATTGATTACTACCGGAATACCACCGGCTACGGCCGCACTATAACCCCCTACCGCTTTAATAAAATTACCAGGCACTGCCAACAAGTCTGTTTATCTCCTGTTGTTATATTCCTTGTGTCTGATGCCACTAAAACACCTGCTGTTACCTGAAAAACTCCTTAACGGGCAGACGTTAAACTAGATTGCAGCGCTCTGGAATAATTTTTTCCTAAATACAGCCTGTCTACTGCACTAACTCCCCCCCCATCCCATTCTTACCCAGAATGCCCTGTGCTAAGACGTGAGTGGAGGCCTAGCAGATTTCCGCGGGGGTGGGGGGCGGTCGTTAGAGGAAGACGGGTACAGAGAAGCATGCCAGAGCTCTTACTTAAATCCCCATCCTGTTCCCCCCAGGACTATAGCTGCCAGCAGAATTGCCCCAGCGATGGACCCTATAATGATATTGGTGCCACTGGGACCTGCATAGAGGAAGAAGGGTGGGGCAAGGGGGAGGGGTGAAGGGAGAAGGGGGGGCGGAGACAATACCACCAGACACACGTCAGAGGGACACGGAAAACACTGTACATCTTGTCAAACGACTGGCCAGGGGGAGAGAGAGAGAGAGAGAGGGATCAGAGGAGGAGAGGAGGTGCGAGAGCAAGGGGAAGATACAGGGGCCATGGTCAAAGCGGGGGTGGGGGAGGTGCTCATTACTTCGGCACGCGGCGCCCCCCTCTCTCTGTCGGCTGGGTGCCCTCTTGCTCGGGGGCGGGTGTCGGCCTTGCACGAGCAAAAGCCAAAATACCCTGTGTCACTGCCGGACTGCAAGACAATAAGCGAGACACTCTGAGGTGAGGTGGGGGGGGAACCGTCGAGGAGGTTGGGGGATGTAGGGGGACGGCGTAAGGCCGAACCTGTGGTGTAAGCCAGAAGGGAGGAGCAACCAAATCGTTACAGGATAGTGGTTAGCGCAGCGTGGTGCTTATGTAAACAGAGGACTGTTTTCCAGAACAATTACACAGTAAAATACTCAATAAATAAATGTACATGTAAAATAACAATAGGTATAAAATCATAATGGTTTGGTCCAATTTTCAGGCAATACATTTCAAGGGTTGTGGAACGTACCAACATGACAACACAGGGGGTCCGTACAATAACATCAACAATGATTTGCATCCATATCTGTAAGAGAGCACTTGGTTGTCCTCGGAATAAGGTGGACAGCTGATGTATCCCCCCCTTGCCAGACTGCACTGAGGGGATATTAGATGCAGTCCAAGTTGGGGGCGGGGGGTTGTGGGGCGGTAAAAGGGGTACACACCCTTCTTCTCTGGGGTGCCTGGAGGCGTGGGCTCAGGGATGGGGTCGAAGACGCTGCAGTCTTTGCCTGTGTAGTCTCTGTCGCAGATGCATTTCACCTCGTTGCTACAGGTCTGGCAGAAGGAGAACAGAGAGCCCAGGAAGATGTAGAGCAAGGCTCATAGCACATTAGCAAAGAAATGCTTGTAAAAGCAAGGCTTACAATGAGCATAAATGAACAGAGTATGAGCCCTGTCTGGCTCTAAGCATGCATGCATGTTCTCCCCGTGTCGTGCTCGATTCCTCCAATTCGAAGACAAGCAGTCGGCTCTAAATTGCGGAGTGCGTTTGCTCTGCCCTGCCTGGGATAGGCTCCAGGTGACCCAGTATGTTGGAAGATAGATCAGTACAGGCCACTGCTGTTTGTTTTCTTACATTAAACCTTGAAAGGTCAAGCTACATGCCAATCAGAAGTCCCACAGATCTGTTTCAAAGGTTTCATGACGGGGAGTATCCTGTTCAAGTGACAGATGGTCTGTCTGTATCACAGCCCAGGGCACAGGGACGGGCGCTTACCCCATGGTCAGAACAGGTACGGGTGGCAGATGAGCCCGGGCAGCTGCTGAGGTTGAAGGCGGCCACCGGGAGGCAGCGGCGATCCAGGCACATCATGTTGGGGCCACACGGGGTGCCGTCCTCCACGTAACCCAGGTCGGAGCCATCGTCCAATACGGCGTGGCCCCCACTGAACCAATGAGATGAGGAAGAGCTCGTCACATGGGGACAGAGTGGAAGAGAAGTGCAGCTTCGGATAACCTTCACAGAAGGTTACGTCCAAACACGGCTTAAGCATAGCCACAGGCAAAAATTTTTATTTAGCTCCCTGTGTTTTATCGGCATTAATCTAATAACTAATTTAAGAAAATACCATCACATACTTATATTATTCTGTTTAACTCATTTCCAGCTTATTTGGCCAAAACTAAACTGCAGATCTTGATAAATTCGGGTTTGTCTTAATTCTCTCTCAATTATTCTACATTTAACTGAAAAATTATGTACAGCAGTGAGGAAAACTGAGCCACTCATATGCTTGTCATCACAGAAAGGGATATTTACTAAGTTACTGGATTAAATCAATGTAAACTGGGAAGGAAACCCTGATCACATCAGGAAGCATTTGAGATGATGTCTGTTAGGCCTGGCACCCAAACCCCCGCAGCCCGCCCTCCACACGCCTTCTACCTCCTGCTCCCCAAACGAGGTCGGCCGGGGACCTCCCGCTCACCGGCACTCCAGGTACTTGTTCTGGTGGTAGATGGTCAGGCTGGTCACCTCACCCTGGAGGACCCCGAACGAGGGCTTCACGGTCATGTTGGAGCACAGCAGGAACCCGCAGAGCACGTCCCTGAAGGAGGGAGAGCGGGAGGGGAAGGTGAGATTACGGAGCAAACCTACTGCAGTTCAGAGAGGGCCAGCGGGCAACAGTCTGGGTACAGACGGGGAGGTGGGACTCACTGCTTGTGACACTGCAGCCATCCCAGCCCGCCAGCATCGCGCCCGCAGTTTCCCTTCTCCGTGCCCTCGGCGTTCAGCTTCTCATAACAGAACCGATCCGCCGAAACTGTTGGACCACAGGCCATGGAGTCAGGGGCTGAGCACTGCCACATATGCTGTATATTTACATCACATTTATTCAGCAGATGCTTTCCTCCAAAACGATGGACATTTTTCAGAAAAAAACAGGGCCAGAGCCTGGAGTGTCGAGGGCCTCGCTCAGCGGCGTTCTGGGATTCGAACCGGTGACCTTGTGACAAACACAGTGTCCTAAACCACTGAGCAACACACTGCCCCGATAGTCTGATTTCTAAAAGGGACTCCTGAGATCTTCTCTAGACATGCTGGGAAACACTGGAACCGACCTCACAGCCGAGACGGGCCTGACGAGCATCTTAGACCCCACCCACACTCACCGTGACCCCACAGTCCCTGGCACTGGCCATCCCGAGTCCGGCACCGCCCCTCGTAGCATCGGCCCTTGGGGGTTGGGGGGGCACACAAGGTCAGCATAAGTAGCTGGCTGAGCGGATTAACAAACATTTCAAGTTTTATTGTCACATAACGTTCGGAAGGACGTGGTGAGATTCTTATGCCACAGTTGCAGGGAGGGAACAGTCGTACGGAGGGGAAAGTAGGACAAAATGCAGTGCAATTAAAGACCCCCCTCCCCCACAAGTCTCTCCAGCAACTCCACACTCTACCCCCATTACAGATACACAGGCACAATACGAATAGATCCACAAACGTACTCACCTGCGCCCCGTCACACAGGTAGCCGTCCAGCTTGTGCACGTTGTGAGGGCACTGCAGAAGCAGTGGAGCAAGGCAGCGTTAGCTAATCGCCCAAACGTCACCTGATGATGTCCCAGGAGACCTGTGCAGGCGACCATACCTGGCTGGAGTCCCCAGTACAGGTCTCAGGTATGTCACAGTCGTTTACAGGCTCCCGGCACACCACTCCTCGCGACTCGTACTGCCAGGAAGGGTGGGTGAGTCGGGCGCAAGTCACACCCGAGTCTCATGCCGTTTGACACCATTTTATGGCCCGTCTAATGCGTGTGTTTCAGGCCCATTTTACATAAACCAAAACAGATTTAGCACTTTGTGTTTACCGTTAGAATGCCGCCGCAGATATTTCACAGGAAATTACAGAAATAAAAAAATCTAGACAAATGCGTTTTTTGCGGAGTATTTAAAAATGTCTAAAAGTCAAACACCTCATGCAGCTAATGCCGAATGCAGGGGTGTAGGAACCACTAGGGACGTGGGGGGTTCTGTAGCCTCCAATATGTGATTTGGATTCATTCATCCAGCCGAATAAATAGAGCTTTCTATTAATGTCGAATGCTCCTCTACGCCGTTGGTCACATTTCTGTAATTAGATGCAATGTCTCTGTTTGATGAATAACCTTACATGTGGGTCCTGGAAAGTAACAGGAAGGTACTATAGTACTGGCAGACGAGATGAGGGGAAAAAAAGAAATGATAACTCACCCTGCAGCTCCGGCAGCAAAGTCCATTGCTGCACATGGCATCGTGCGAAAGAGTGCACTTCTTACAGCACGCCCCTCCATTCCTCGCGCACTCCTGCGGGCACACACGTGAGGAGTCAATTCACGTCACGGCCGGTCCGACCCCACCACCATACCGAATACTACGAAATGACAAGTCAGGCAAATGCCAATGTCCGTCGTTTTGCCAGCACTGCAAGCTCCAGCACGGTGCATTCTACGATGCTGCCACCAGGTGGCGCTGTACAGCAGACATGGGCACTCACCACCTGAGAACCGCAGTCGCACTCTTCTCCGGTTTCTACGAAGCCGTTTCCACACTCGGGCGGGTCCAGCAGCTGAGGGACAGGAGGATTGGCAAATGGGGAAAGAGGAAGTGGAGGACAAAGACAATGTGTCAACAGTGTCAGTAGGACACTGGTGGAATTCAGGTCGAAAGAGTCACCGCAGTGCCGCCTTTACCTTAACAGGCTTGTTGAAGAGACAGCTGCCCCCACCCCTTTGCAGGAAACGTACGTATTCCTCCACACTGCAGCGGGAAAACTTCCTGGGGATGTAGAACCTTCCAGAAACATGGGGAACCCAGCCTAGTTAACAACTGACAGTGATCTACCAGCGAATAAAGATTTCAAAAACATCCTAATGCATGCAAAGATAAAACCCATCCCCTTTCTATGCTGTTTTTCCAGGACATGACTGCAGCATTACGCAAGTCAAATTTCTTAAAAAAAAAAACAACACAGTGGATTATAAAATTCTCATAAACAAAGTTGACATGTCCTTGTGTGGACCCTCATTTTTATTTTTTTTAACCGTATTGTTAATCGTATGTTCAGGCCTGCAATGCCAGCCTCCACCTGGCCAAGCTCTTAAGTGATCAGGCCACTCTGTTATGAAGTATTTTAGGTTCCTAAAGGATCCCAGAGAATTTGAGGACAGGTATACGGGTATAATTATCTTACACAGCTCTGGGTATTGAAAACAAATTAGCAACCTACACGCCTTTGACCCAGAGCTGGAATCGTGATAGAGTTATACAAATGGGATAACCAGGGGCAGGGGTGGAATCAGAGTTTGTGGCGGTTCAGAAGCAGGCCGGCAAAGCCAGGTGCCTCCTTCCTCACCCTGTGTCCTCCATGATGCATCCCAGCCATGTGTCCGGACACCTACAGTCTCCTGTGAGGGACAGGATCCATCAGACACCATCCCCAAATTTCCCTCAGTACAACCCATTCGTCAGCTTTCCCACTTCCTCTTATCCAGTATGGGGCCACCGGGAGCCAATCCCCGGCAGCACAGGGGGCGGGGGACACCCTGGATGGGGTGCTAGCCATTCAGAGGACACACACACACACACACGCACACACACACGCACACACACACGCACACACACTATGGGCAAGCTGAAGGGCTCAGGTTCAAGTTTAATTGTTACATGTGTTCCAAAGTACGAGGTTAGGGCATAGAGCACTGGGGGATAAGAAAGACCAGTTAATCTAATCACATTTTTGGAATGTTGGAGGAAACATAGGGTGTAAATCAAACCCACAACCCTGGAGATATCAGCAAAAGAATCGCTTACTTATCGCCAAGGACTTTTATGTACAAGAAATTTACTTTGGGGTGTCATGTAAAACAACCAAGGATAATCACCAAATGGTAATAAAAAATAAAAATAGAAACACTGTTTCTAGTATAAGGCTAATCTTAACTCTAAGCCACCATGTCTCCCAATTCTCACCAATTTGTCGCTATTTTTAGGTACCAAGTTCAGTCAAGCTGGATTCCTTACAGTTAGTGTGGAGGAATTAAGATAACAATATAACTTGCTCCGTGCATTTAATGAGGCAGCTAAAATGAAACCTGCAGTACTGCGCTTGCGTTTACCCCTCAGTATCACCGGCTAAGAACAGGGACGTTCCCCGTGACCCGGGTGAGGGGAGCACACCGCGGTGATGTTGCGGTGATGTTGCAGGACGACTCGCAGCACGCCTCCCTACCTGCAGCGGTGCGGTCCACGTTCCACATCATGCCGATGTTCTGCCCAAGGCTCTGGCACAGCGTGATGGCCATGGGCCCGACGTTCCCGTGCTGCTGGCACAGACCAGAGGCTCACGAAAAAGGTCACTATGCACGGATAGGACGGCCCCAACCGCGGAGAGACCCACATCTCTCAGAGGGCCTCCCGCGGGACTCGCATCCCAAGCAGGCCAAGCTAATCATATTTTTGTAACAGTATTTGCAGTTTTTAATGTGTCAACAAAACTAACCTTCAGCAAACTGCTGCATGTGCAATTAGTATGGGTAAGCCAGTAACATTTATAATCCATTTTATCTATTCAGCAGATGCTTTTATCGAAAGCAACCTACTTTTCTTTGAGAAAGCACAGACAGGAAGTCCCCAGAACAACTGTGGGTTATGGAGCAAATAATAATAACCTAACGGTAATATTATTTAGCAACCCTGGGATTTGAACCAATAACCCATTAATCACAAGCACAGCATCTTTGCCTACTGAGCCAAACACCACCCTCTACTATGCAGAATCTATAAAGATTTCTAAGAGGCAAGAAGGTTTAAAAAATAAAAACCTTATGGCAAGCTCACCACAAGGGAAAAAAATGTAAAAATCTTTTTTAAAAAGGAACTACTTCCATGACCTATTGGTACTTACACTTTTAATGTACATTACTCCCATTTCACTCTGAACGCAACCTAACGTATAAAAATAAGCACCAAACCTTCATGGGGCACGGCCTCACCTCATTGACGCCGCCTCCTCGAGTGAGGGAGCAAACGCCTCCCATGTAGGCTGTACCACTGCGGCTGCTCTGGAAAGTGCGCCCCCTAGGGAACAGTGGCTGTTTCAGCTAAATCAGACGAATACACTGGGGGTCAGAAAATTCTGATCTGAATGCACAACCTCACGGCACGTGACCCCTCCACCCCCCCCTCAAAAGCCAAACGTGGATGCAGATGACGGCAGACTAACGAGAAGAGGTGAGCCGCATCGCTCTGCTCCTTGATGTTCTCCTTCCTGTACTTCATGAAGTCACGGAGGGTCATCAGGGGATCTGCTCCCACCGAAACCATATTCCCAGAGGACCACGTTTCCATGGCGACCAGCACTATGCGGGTGTTCAGCTGCTCCTTGTAAATCTTCAATTAAATGATGAAGTCAACAAACAGATGAATACAAATACAAAGCAAACACTGATCAAAAGAACTGAGCGGGCTGTGAGCCGTATTTTTCACTAGGTCCACAATAACTAGCTCAATTATCTAACTTTACCCACATGTTAAAAATACTGTAAATTAGAAGAGAGGTGCATGTGCGCTCACCGCATCCGCCATGTTCACTACCGCCTTGGCAAAGTTCCTGGTCTGGGAAGTTGAGCCACGGAGCTGCATAAACTGAACAGAGTGAAGAATTGAAGATCAGACACTTTCAGCAAACCATGAAGGTGAAACTCCTCTGGCGTGACCACTGCTTGGACTATTCAGCATGCTCTAACTGCAGACGTGTGTAGGTGTATTCCACACATGTCCAATGGAAAATGGAAAAAATTATTAACAGTGTGATGCCCCTCCCACAGCTGCTGATTGGACGATAGATGATTAGCACCGTGATGCCCCTCCCACAGCTGCTGATTGGACAGTAGGTGAACTGCAAATGAGCTATGATTAGTTGATCACTTCTTCAAAATGCTTGCATATCATACACCCGTTATAAAGAAAACCAACAAATGGCTCAAGGGACAAGCTTTAAATTCTTCAATTTAAAAAAATTTTGGCTCTTGGTTTTCTCATTGGCAACTTTCAATGCCATCATGTTAGATATTCGTGAACCACTTCAGATAACCTGGTGCCAACCAAGAACCAGCCCGCGTTTCCACCAATTTTTGTCTCAGCAGTTGGCACCATCGCGTCATTAGTGGTAGGTGTAGCAGAGTAAGTGGGGCTTACATTCGCCTCCATGCAGAGGTGTAAAATAATAAAGTACAAACACTTTATCACTGTATTTAACTTGGCTTTTTCCAAATATGTATTTTACTTGACTATTTTTAGTTGTTGCAACTTTTACAGTCATTTCGCTATATTTCTGAGCCAAAAACCGACTTTTTGCTGTGATACATTCTGCAGGAGACCATTGGTAAATGCCCAATAATAATAAAAATAAGTATTTGCAAAATGCAGGCGTGAGTGTGAAATGTGACTCAACTATATAATTAATGCTTCTTCTCTATTATTACTATTATTACCATTATTATTAGCAATATGTATTGTCTGTCTGGAGACGGAATAAACAAAAAGTAGAGATGCACGGTGTATTGGTTAACATACTGATATCATTGGCCAATATTTAAGTTTATCGATATTCAAGGTTAGCAGCACCAGAACTAACGTCACAACCCTGAAATAGTACAGATGATTACATTGAACAATCAGCCATCTTCCGTAGCGGACAATGAGGTATTTTGTCGGGTTAATCATTACTTATAAGATATCTCAAAGTCAAAGTCTTGACATGTTTATAATTGATTATTAAATTTGATTATAAAACTGTTCCTATTCAGAATCCAACCGTTTCTTCTTTCTCAACCTGAACAGTTTTTTGGTTTTTTGGTGGAAACCCGCAGAACCGTTCAAAAACAGATTCACAAACTGGGATGGAGCTGGTTGTGTCGGTGGAAAAGATTTAACAAGGTCGCAAACATTTGAGGTCAAGGACCCACCGGGGAACTCACACTGCCAGTCTCGGGATTTGAACCGACAAGCTTCCGACCACAGGTACAGAGCACTAACTCACAGAACCACACGCAGAGTTCCAGAACCTGTCGTCAGCCACCAATGGGATTCACTCACCAAGTCATGATCATTGACCACAAGCAGCTCGATGTATTTGGTTTCGCTCAGAACTGTGTGCTGTGGGCGACGCACCTATGGCAACAGAGAGAGTAAGAGCTACTTAGTCTGCGGGACTAAGACACCATCTTGGCAATCATTAGCATTTAGTAATTATCTTTAATTTTAATTGGCCACCCTCAGCATTGCCAACAAAACATCCCAAAGCTTCCTTAGCTCGACTCTCTCTTTAACTCGGCTTTCTAGGCAAATGTCACTGTAAATTAATTCCGCTTTAAAACGCAATACACACTAGTGGCAAAGGATGAGTAGGAGTACAAGCATAAAGCGTTGACATTAAGATGAGAAAAATTCATATTTAAAAGCAACTGCGTCAGGCAACGTGCACGACAAAGAAACTCTGCTGTCACCACCCCATAAATCTTACACTTCAGTGAGAAAAGGAAACATCTCCGGGGGATTTTTCTGGGGGCATGTCTTACTTTTTGGATTGTACTGCAATTTCCTGCGATGAGCAACAACAAACGAGATCATTTTCTAGTTTAATTTCTCTTTAAGAAACGTTCGACATTCAATTAAACCCATCTGTACTGAAAGGAACGAAACTCCCCATCTGGAGATCGAGGTGGGGCCTTACTTGTCTTTTGGAACGCCTAAGTCCCCCGAGGAGAGACGGCCCCCACCCGGGGGGGTCATCCTGGACGTCGCTGCTGTTTTCGGCACAGCCTGGATGGCAAGGAGATTTTGGGACAGTTAGCGACGGGGGGTGTCGGGGAAAGAAGGGGGCGGTGTTAATAAATATATTTCACCGTCCGTCAGTCCCAGCTGTGGCGCCTACCTTTTGTACGCTTGAACGGATCGAAACGGAGTAAACTGCCGTGACAGGAGGACAGAGAAAGCAGGGAGGAGAGGACGGAAGCGAGGGATGGGGCAGAAGCGGAGAAGAGTGGGGGGGGGGGGGAGGGCCGGGGGGGAAGGGAACGGGGGAG
>JAODKL010000001.1:38637916-38666431 GCA_026780765.1 Petrocephalus schoutedeni | reverse complement strand
CCCCCCCCCCCCCCCCCCCCCCACCGGTGGTCCTGCCGTACACACATCAGCACTCCCTTTACAATCTGCGCCATAGCTGCCACCAGGCGCGAGCGTCACACTCATCACCGTCGATGCCGCGCGCTGCCCCGATGAAGATCACGTCTGGCTGAATGGTCACCCATGGACCTCGAGGACGGGATCAGCTTTTTAAGAGCGCTGGGAAATTTAAAGGGCTTCGGTTTTACAGTGGCGGTCTTATAGTAGAGACCAAACATGGAGGGAAAACATGACAAGTGAATTAACAGTGATTCCTGCCGGGAGAGGTCCTGGACGGAGCTCCCCACCCCACCCTTCCAGGTTCCTACCACAGTCTGCGTCGGCCTGCCGTCCTTGTCGAAATGTCGTTCCACGTAGTCAGAGGACAGGAGGTGGCTGTGCGGGGGGGAGGTAACAGTCAGAGGGACAGACTGGAGTCAGCATGCACCAGCCACACCCACCGGCAGTGCGCGCATCACCTTACCGCCGACCTGCCCGCCGTGCGGAGCAGCGCATTCAAGGCAGACTCCCAGTTTACCAGCTCTCTGCATCCCTTACGCTGCCGGATACCCTACACCCGCCCTCCGTCCGATTCAATCTGAAATATTTATGCGCCAGTCGATGCTGGCTGAGCAAGGATACCGCCGCCGCCCTTGAAGTCACGCGTCGGCGTTCCGTGGCCCTCTCGAAAGCCGCGAGGCATCAGATGAGGCATCAAACCACCATGCGCAAGCTTTAAACTCTTGCAGCAAGTAGTGAAGCCAATCAGAAAGAATATTATGAGATTTAAACCTGCTGCCTGAATTTTGACTCGGGGATTTAATAACATCAAAGACCTCCATCAAAGTAGCAGGCTTCTCAGTCACCAAGACCCCCAGGAATTGGAGGGTGGCTGTAAGACGCTATAGGCCCTAACCCATGGTGGTGGTGGGGGGGGGGGGGCAGTGTTAAGGCACCCCCACAACAGGAATCGGAAGATGACAGGCAGGGAGACCAACTACACGATATGGGTGTGCATCGATCTGTGAGGTGATATCCGGAGAGTTTTCTAGAGCTGATATGAAACATGCTATGTGTGTGTACTTTCATGTTCAAGTCCAAACACACGCCTGTACAGTATGCATCCGTCTTCATTTACATGTGCTGCATCTGTTGAGACCAAGTTCGGCGACACTTCTGGGCGGTTCGAGAAAGCCATTCCCATAGCGACGGCCTCCGTCTCGCTATACAGGCCGCGGGAATAGCGCTCGCCACAGCTGCGATTTAAGGACAGTCCCGCGCCACCTGTCCGGCACGGCTGTTGGCGCATCTGACTAGAGGGATGATTCACGAGGCCGACGAGGGCGAAGTACTCACTGGTTTAACTCCAAGTCCAGGATGAAGGAGATGTTGAAGGCCTCCACCAGGAAACTGCTCTGGGCCAGATGGACGGGCTGGGGGGGAGAACACACAGGTGGAGGTAACGACTGTTTATCATCGATTGAAAATTATGAAAAATATACTCCACCATCTAAACCTCTCTTAAAGTTACATCACACTAATTCACACAGACATTTATCGACCCGCTAAATCATCCGGTTCAACATCAGATGTTTATTTATAGTACTACGTCACAATCCCTTAAACCATCAGAGGTTTCCCAGCAATACTAGCAAGGCAGTCTGTGGTGACACTGGGCAGATGTATCCAGCGGGTCAAATTATTCGATCAAATGAAACAGCATCGATTTGGCCGTATTTAAACATCAGCCGGCATTGAGGATTTACTGGAAAGCAGTTTTGTCAAGTCTGATGGAAGTTCAGGAAAACTGGCAGAGGCAGTCATCTCCATTAAAAGCGTCAGAGGGAGTCAGATTTATCTCTGACGGAATGCTACACCTTCAGCGCCGGTCACTGACTTTCGCTTTAAGATAATCCATCTGAACGCCTCCGTGGAGCTCGCGAGGAGACCGGCAACTTTGTCCCGCCCAAAACAGATGGCGTTGACGCCAGGTAGACGCCATCGACTTTTTGCCACCCAAAGCGTATACCGTTTCCCTTCCAAAACCATCAATCTTCCGTCGGCTAATCCGAGACAATGTCACGCTGAGCTCAGAGACGACGCCAGGAAGGCCGGGGAACGAGACACTCCCAGGACGGGATGTCATCCATCACAGGACACATTTATCAAAGAAACATTTATGCTATACTATAAGCTGAGATCTCACGTGGTGCAGCAACATTCATTTTTAGTGTATATTTTTCAGCTAAAAAGACCAGTCTTTGGTACACCAGGCCAAGTACCATAATAAACTGAATAAGTATACATTTGAGACATTTCTGTCTTTATTATTGCACATAAATCTCATTTTTAGAGCTCTGAGCCACAACAGTAATTTCGTTAAGTAGCAAATATGAAAAAGGACCATTTTTATAGGCCTGGCAGATGCCATTACCGCAAACAAATCCATTTTCAGGAAACGAGTCACGTGGACTAGAGCAGATGTGACCCTCACGTGAAGAGGGTGAGATGCCACCCGACTTGCTGAAGGTGCCCCCTTTACAGCGTTGCAAACTGTTTTAAGCAGTTTTACTTTCTAATTGTCCTCTGACTCTGCAGTATTTCTGATTATAAAACAAATATAATAGGTAATGGAACAGAGGAAGTATGACACTTTCCTGAATTCCTGGTTAGCTCGGCAGAGCACTGTCACCTCTGACTGGTTGGTCTCAGTAGGGTAGTGTCAAAAATACACACAGGCAGCCGGCGACAGCTAACCAAATTAAAAAGTTAAAAATGACCAAATTAAGATGGTCTTACATGCTGTCTGTCCCCCATAACAAAAGAACCGTGTCTAGTTAGAACAGCAAGTCAACAAAGTGCTAGAAGTTGTACAAGAGCTGTGTGGCGTCACAAAACGTATTCTGTGCTATTTGTAACATTGCGATGCATCAGACTAACCTTTTATTGAAGCAGTAAGGAAATAGTATATTAGAGCATGTCAGCTATGCCGGACTTCCACTCACAATGTACTTCAGACCTAAAATCATCAGGAAGCAAGGGCAATACCAAGAAGGCAAAGATCATACTGGCGGTCTTGGCAGGCGTAATCTTGCTACCTTGTTTGCCTTCCAAGAACGAGCTTGAGGTGCAATAACTCATGGGATTGTTCTCAATTGGCAATGTTGCAACCAATACACCCTTACACCCTTGATATTTGGGGCAGAGCAAGAACATAATCTGGGTCTGTTTTTTTTTTTTTTTAACCATCGTCCCCCACCATGTACGCGTGCTCTTAAAGCTGGAACTGGTCTTTGGCAATGGAATATGACGAAAAACAGGTACAAGAGAAGACACGTACGGTCAAGTACGCATTTCGAGATCCACTCCAGATCAAAGATACCTTTTCCAAAATCCTGGCCTACATCACTCTGGAGAACATCGTACGGTTAGCTTACTATGCCCTTAGCTGAGCTTCTCGTGATCTCCACATGGGGCAATATGACAAAGGCACCTTTATAGGATTGGCTCTTCTCCAGCCAAACCAAAAGACCTCATCTAACACCTGTCTGGAAGCTTGTTCTCACTGCACATCAAGAGCAGTGGCATGGGGATGGAGAAAGAGAGCATTTGCCCTGAATGTGCACCAAGCACTTCCTGCATGTCCTTACTTCTTTATTCTATCAGGCAATTTAAAGTGCCACAAACATGAATAACAGACTTCCCGTCCATAAAGGCCACACCCCAAGCTGACATGTGGAGAGGGCAAGACTTCGAAGACCGTCGAAGATATGCAGATATCAGCCATGTCATCAGCTTTTGTTGGGAGATGTGAACTTAAATGATTTATCAGGCAAGTTTTCCACACTCCACTGAAGGATGAAGGCAGCAGAATCTCAGACCTTTCCCTCATGGAAACTGGAAGCCAGTTTTTAATATTTAATTTGGATTTGGCCAACAAGGTTAAAAGGAACAATATTATTTTGCTAAAGTCTTCCTAATCCAGGGTCAAACAAGGGTATAGGTTTGGTTTCAACATTGTTAGCGACCAAATCAGCCCCAAATCCTACACCCTCCTAAACACACCAAATACTGGTAGGGACATATCTTGCGCAAATCTATGCCCTTGGGGTCAAGCTTGGTTTTAGGGCGTAGACCAGCAACCTCAGTCACTGCCCGATGTATTTCCAACACTGGCTAGAGATGCCCATTTCGAAAATATGGCTTTTAAGGCCAGCAATCAAATCGAGTACTGGACAGATGGCACCACAGACAGACTAATCCAGGTGACTTCTACGAAAATGCAAGTCATTGCTTTATGACATCCGGGAACTCCATCCACATTTCCAAGATTATAATTAATGTGAAAGCTCTGGTTATTTTATTTTAACCACTGATTATTTTCCATAACAAGACCATTATGGTATGGGGGGGGTTACTTTCCTTTATACTACCCAGTTACCAGTCCTGCCTCAGTGTTGACTAAATTTACAGGAATTAAACCGGGGAACATTAGATGAAGGCCACTGGCCTCTACATATAAGATTTGACCTTACTGGTTATAACCAGGCCCCGACCCTGATTAGGATATACAGTTGGAAGATACAGTAGATGGATAGGTGGTTATAACCAGTCTAGTACCACGTCCACCACTACTCATGGTCACCTCCATGACCCCCACCTCCGGACAGTCAGAACATTTTGGTTCTGATGTGCAGGAGGTTCTGACACACGATGTGATGGGATGTTTGTACTACGACCACCTGGGGCACACCCTTAATGGTATAAATAGTAAACAGAAAAGATATTTAGGGTGTAAACACATTAAAGGTGGTATATATTGGATCCCAAAACAGGTAGGTAGAAAGGAGACAGATTCAGCACATGGTGACTAAAGGACAGATGTCAACAATGTGAAACTGAGATACTAGAGCAAGGAGGAGAAAGAAGGGGAGGAGAAACTTGCAAAGTGCTTTTAGGGTAATCCAACACTAAATAAGGAGTGGTGTATTTCCAAAGATAACTCAAGGTGAGAGAGCACACACTATCCAGGAAATACAAAATACAAGTGAATTACCATTATGGAGCAGCGTTTCCGTCGGCTTATAAAACAAACAAAAAAAAAACAGTTTGCTGGACTGTTCAAAACACGTATATAGGCTCCTTAATCCCTGCCGTCGTCGATTCCCTTAAAAGACTCACCGCCTCGCCGTCAGAGTGATTCTTAATCCTAGTGTCCAGATGGCTGTGAACCATCTCCCCCTCCGCGTCGATCTGATGCACAAGTCGTCTCGGTTTGGTGACTTCCCTCGATTCCGCGGTGCGCTCCCCCCCGTCCTCCGGCGCTGCCCAGTCCCACGAACCCGCATCCCGCAACAGGGATCCGCTCCAGCCTGCAACGGCGGGTATATAGGGCAGTGTGCAATTGATCACTGTGAATTAACGGGCGCGTCGCTATTGAAGCGCCGACAACACCCGGCTCACGACATATATTTATAGTGGATGTCCATTTAAAATATATGCTGCATTTCTCAAAGGGCGATTTACTGCATGCAAGCCATCGTTCCAGATATCGAGCTCAATAGCCAGACTGGGGGGGGGGGGGAATCCTGCTGATGCAGCTGGCAAAGGTTTCTGCAAAGCAAGAGAAGGATAAAAAAAAAAAAAACTCGACCCAACAGACTTGGCAGAGACGCTAAACCCCCAGCTGCGAGTTACAGACACATCACTATTGTAGACGGAAAAGTGATTACAGGTGCAAAACGCAGAATACATCTAAAGGCAGGGAAATTTGCCAAGGAAAAGGGAAGGCGCTCTCGCCCTCTTCCTAGCCTTACCTGTCATGGCAAATCTTGCACCCACTGCAGCAAACATTAGGCACCTCACCGCCAGCATGATGTTCACATAGTCCCCTGGATTTGTATGAAGTGCGTGAAATACTAACGTATAATGCGGAAAAAATGCGGACGAGCGGCAGATTGCGGCAAAAAACACCCGATCGCCAATTACACCTTTTTTTTTTTAGAGATCCCCTCTCAGTCCCATTTCCCCCTAGAAGCCTCTTTTAGACTTAAAAACGCTCGCTGGCTGATAAAACGAGCATCGTTATGATTCCAAAATGGGCGAAAGGATCCATAAATAGAAAAAGATGTAAGCATAAGGTATAAAATGGAGAGACGATGTTGGGACAGCAGTGTGCATGGACATGTTTTTTTTTTCTCCTGCCAAGCAGTGCGTGTTCATGCGGTCCTTCGTCGGTGTGTATCATCACCCACCGGTGATGGAAAAGAAGGAGGAGGGTGGGGGGGAGCCAGGCACGGAACAGAATGGCATTAAGTCGGCGATGATGGGAACACGTGGGTGCCGATGCGCCCTCCCTCTTCCCGTCTCGTACCGTCTCCCCGTTTTTCCGGAGCTCTCCTCCCAAAAAAACGGAAGGACCGGTAGCGGCACAGAGCCGGAGGCCTTCGCTATTTCTTTTTTTAACGTTTTCTGCCGTCGAGCGTGTTATCCGAATCAATCCTTCTTGCGGCAATTATTAAACGCCGTAAGCACTTATGGGTAGCTTTAAAGCGTATCTTCTTTTCCATTCGTTACAACAACGACGGCAGCAATGAACGAAGTTATGGGAAAATGCTTATATTCCAAGTACTACTAATAATAATTATAGTAGCAGTTACAATTCGGCTCATACAAACCTTAATTTCGCCATAGAATCGTAAATGGTAAAACCGGGATTTCTGGACGTGCCAATTGCCCAAAAGCAGGTGAAAGTTTGGACAGCTGTTGATCTGAAAGCGTTCTGCCCTTCAGAGTCGCAGACACGTGTAGGCTTATTGCCATGGGTAAGGCGGTTAGTTTGTTGCGGGTTATGGGTGTGTAGTGCAGGAGAACACTAGGGCGAGCTTGCAGGTAGGTGGTGCGCCTCCTGGCTGCGTATTCTCAGCTCTAATCCTTTGACCTCTGGAAATCACGACTGAAGAATTACTTGGGATATTTTTAGCCCAAATGACCTCAAAAAAGTAATTCCGAGTGATGAGACGAAACAGGAGGTGTGAACAGGAACGGACAAGTTCGCAGGAAAGTCAAGCGGTCAGCAATGGTTAGCACTGAAGCTTTGACACCCTGTTATTTATATAGACTGTACAGGGTCAGCAACTGTGGTCAGCCGAATAGCGTGAGAATTTTAATTTGAGTCAAGTCTACACACACATGCACACACATTTACATCAGTTTTATTACCTAGTAAATAGTCTGTGGGGTTTGCAAACTACCCCAGTGCTTTTGAGGTAGCTTATTTTAGGTTTATAATGGAATAATATAGATTTGCCGTGAGATCTTTTGCGTGAGAGTCAGAAAGCGATAGTGTCACGCCAGATGCGTGAGAGCTGGCAGCCCTGGATTCTCCTCCCCCATAGTCATTCACACATCATTCTATTAATTAACATATGGCCGAGAGAAATATGTTTGCATTCTGGTTTAATCGAGTTTAATATGTGGAATTTACAGAAATGGCTGTTACCCCCTTCAATGACCTGCTGTGCTTGAATCTTACGCGTAAATATACAACCGTGTATGTGTAGAAAGGTGCAGATCATTGACGTAAATGGTTTTGGATTGAAAAAGAACGTTCAAGCGTATAACAAACGGTATAATAATAGTCTCCTTAATAAGAGCGAAGCTTTCCGCAGCTCGCAGGGACTTATGGATTGGTTAGCATCGAAAGTACATCGTTTGTACATCATAAATTTGATCCCTGTGAGCGATCTCTCTCCCCCGCCCACCAGCGACATCTTGCTGGAATGCAAGATCGGAGTTAATGTAGCGATGCTTCGGCGTCGTCGCAGTCAGCACCGTGATGCTGCTGCATCGCAGCCCGGAGCTCCTCTGCCTAATACGCGAGCAGCTTCCCTTTACATCCACGTTCACAGCGTAGCAAAGACGCAGGGCTGAGTGCTGATGCAGAGTAGATGTCTCGGGCCCAAATGACAGCGAGGGACGGAAAGCAGGACCGTATTTAATGTCGGCAGAGCGAAATGCCACGTGACATCACGGTGAAATTGTTCTGGCTCCATTGCTGTGCCATTCGGAACTGCTGTTCCCCGATTGTGGTTCTCCGTTATTGATGGACCTGATCCGTGCATCAGATCTTCAGCTTTTCATGATGGGACTCAAATAATGTTATACACACAGGCCTATATGTACACTTATTTAATTGATACTTTATTGATCCCCGTGGGGAAATGCTCTTTTCACCTCTGCCAGAGATGGTTATATATATAATATAAATTGCAAGCTTGGCTGCAAAGGGCAGCCACCCATTGTGTCCCCCAGGGAGCTTAGGAGGTCAAGGGCCTTGCTGATGGTGCCACAGATATGCTCAGGCCAGGCTCAAACCTACAACCTTCTCATTACAGGCACAGAATCTTAGCCCACTGAGCCACACACTGCCTCTAGTGTGCTATATTTATATACACACATACACAAACCTACATTTTATATATGATATAAATTGCAATAAGCAATATATTGCGAATAATTAAAAACACAGCTATGACTAATTGTCCCTTGAGAACTTCAGTCTTGCTTCTCCTCTTTAAATCATTACTCATTAGACAGGTTAACCATTACAAAGGCCATTCTGATAAATTAAGCTTACTTTATCCAATTACAGCCTTATGTGTTAAGGAGCACAAAGCGGATTAAGTAATTTAGTCAAACATTGATACAATTAAGTCATTCTTAGACTGGGCAGCTTTCTGATCCAGGGTCAACTGGCCTGGGGCTAAATGAGAAAGAAAAAAAAGAGGCACCTACCTGGGGCTCTTGCATACACTGTACCTATTTGGCCAGAAGGGGGCAGCAAGGATATGCAGAGGGTGTGGCCTGCAGCCTTAGCTGGGGACGGTAGGCATTACGCAGGGGCATAATTAGGGTGTGCAGTGACTGGCACATCTGTGGAAAAGCCTTTCGGTTTAAGAAAATCAATAGGTGACTTAAACACACATTCAGAGAGTGACACACTCAGACAACAGAGCGTTTTAGCCAGCAGATTGCATGTAATGGTTTGGTGTGCTTAAACTCCATTGGCTGCTTCCCGGTAAGCCTGCTAGTGATGGTTATATTAATCCTGCCCTGTCTTGTGGAAGCAGTGGGATTCATTTGGGAGGGGGGGGGGCTTCTAACTACCAGAAAACTGAAAGGCATGAGAGCTGCATTGCCATAGATTGATGGAGTGCTGGATTTGGAGTCTCATTCCTAGTATTTAACAGTCCGCCTTTCACCTCTACAGCGGAAACAGCTTGGGCAAGACACGAGAGCTTACTCAACCCAGTTACGGCAGTATGCGTTAGGAGAACGGGTCCAAATGCAGGGACTTTTCAATATAACCATGATCATTCACTTCTTGCCAGCACAGCTCTGGAGAGGGAGAGGGGGAGAGAGAGAGAGAGAGAGAGCCCACCAAATGGGTATCCTCTGCATTTTGATGTCAGTTGTGGAATTTGTCATAGACATCACATTATACTGTATTGAACAGGTTGAGTAACAGACATGCAGCCTAGTGAAGGGAGGGGATTTGGACCTACTGCTCTTGTGTGCAGTGGGCACCAGGCCAGAGAGGAGAATGTGGATAATGGCCCGAGGACCTGCAGCCAATCACACTAGGGTCTGCTTACCCGGAGCAAGTGGATGACATGAGATGCCACACACGGCTCTGGCAGAATCAAAGCAGTGTAATACAGCATAAGCTTTTAAAAATGAAACATCGTTTGATTCACACTACTGCAAAAGAGCTGCGGTAGAACGGCAGAGGTCTGCAAGGACTTGAGAAAATGAGTACGTCAGAACGATATGGCTTAGCGAGGCATATGACTGGACATACGGCAGTCATCTGGAATCCTACTAGGAGCATCAATATTAAGCTTCTTTAAAAAAAATGCAAACCCCCACTCTCACAGCCTGGACTAGAGGGAATATTTCTGGGAACATTAAGCTTAGTTCTACTCCCTTGCATTCTTTCCAGGAGATCTGTATGCTGCCCTCTGCTGTCGGCATGGGCTCATTGCTGCGCTATTAATTAACGCCAATGCTGCACTCGGGGTATATTCAACACTACCAGGACCGTGCAGGTCGATGCGGGCTACTTTTTACGTATTAATTTTTTACTACGTATTAATTAGGGCCAGTATTTAGCCTATGTTTCATTGGGATGGTGGTGGCCTAATGGTTAGGGACAGGAATTTGTGACCTAAAATGTTGCTGGTTCAAATCCCCATGCAGCAAGCTATGACTGGAGCACCCTGAGCAAGACACAGCCCCCAAGCACTGCTCCCTGGGTTCTGCATTAGCTGCCCACTGCTGCACCATATAGAGGACACATTTGACTGTTGTATACTGCCGTGTGGCGACAATTATCTTCATTATATCGACGTTCTACTTATATAGCAGACGCTTTTATCCAACGTAACATTTTTTTTTGTCAACTGGGAATTAAGAGCCTCACTTAAGGTCCCAACGGTGAAATTACTGTACCAGCGCTGGGATTTGAATCAATGACCTTCTAATCACAGGAAGTGTGCCAACTTGCTGAGCCAAACACTTCCCCGAACAGAGGTCTGAATATACAATTATGTACCATGTATGTGTGCACACACGTTACATACAATAATATACTTGAAATATATGAAGCCTTCACTTCCCGTACAAAGCAATGTGAGACCTAACACCTGCACATCCTCATTTCTATGATGGATTAATATTAATGTTTACATTATATATTTAAACCAGCGGTGTATTTGGTATTTAAAATATTTGACTTCCCGTTTGAGTCTAAAGTGTCCCAGACCCAGACTCGTCAAGTCAAGGTTGATGGAGGAACTAACGAAGCAGACCTGACAAGCAAGGGCCCCAGGGCCAGCATCCAGCCGTATCCGGGGGTCCTGTCCCATCCCATCACCGCTGCGATTTACAGGGCGGGATGGAGGCACTCTGCCTGCCTGTAACATCACGGGCGGCGCGCAGCAGATTCCGACAGGCGCTGCGCACATGAATCACCATCTCAGAGGTCAGGAGATGGGAGGGGGGAAAAAACCCAAATCTTATGGATTGTACCAGAAGGATAAATTTATTTTTCATTTTCTTAGCAAAATAGCTTTGAACATGCATTTGGGGATTTTTTTTTATGCATAAAAAATTTTCAAAAGTGGAAACATTTGTCAAAAAGTGGAAATGTCTTCCAGCATGACACTCAACAATATAAAAGGAAAAGTATTTCAAACACACATACAGTAAACTTGCTGGTTAGGGTCAGGATCCCTGTACATACCTTAACACAGAACAAATACATCAATTGACAAGCATTATTCATCTGGCAAACCAGGGGGGTATTCCACAAAGCAGGATTTCCTCATTTGCCAGATAAGTTAAGCCAAAATGTAAGGATTGTCCAATAGGAATGTCACTTACCTCACTTCCTATTGGGCAGATCTCACTTTTAGCTGAAGTTATCCAGCTGACTGGGAAATCCTGCCCTATAGAATACCCCCCCCCCCCCCCCCAATGTTTGTAAACAAGTTTGGCTCAGATAGACACACTGACTGTGTGAAGGAGGTCCAGACCACACACCCACTTTGCAGAGTCTTCAGAAGGAACCAGGATTCAGTACATCTGGTAAGAAATACCCTGTGGAGGATTTAAATCAAGGCTGATGTCTCACAAATCAAGCACTCGCTAGCAGGGGCCCTGGCAGATTCTGAGGCCCTAGAACTTTATAGAGGCCACTGAATTCATATAATTATATAATTTGCAGCTACTGACTCACTGAGCTCCAAGCTTGTACAGCCTCACGGTAATGAAGACTCATACTAGCCATCAGAGCAAACAGTCTCCATTAATATGACAAGAGGTCACAGCCACAAAGTTTGAACATACTGCAGGGAAGAGTGCACAGATACCGGAACTCATGCACAGTATCGGTCAAAAGTCTGAGCACACCTACTGAAAATAATTTATTTTCCGACAGGAGAATGATCTAGAATGATAGAATGATAAGCACACCTCGCGGTTATGTACCAAATATTATCTCGTGAATAAGAAAAGAGATGGAGAGCTGCGACAGATGACCTGGCCCCCGCAATCCCCAAACCTAAACCCCGTAGAACTGGTTTGGGAAGAGCAAGGTAGCCAACTTGTGCCTGCCCAGAACTTGTCGAAACTCCTTCAGGACTGATGGAAAAGCATTCCAGGTGGCTACATCTGGAAACTGGCTGAAAGAATGCCAAGGGACTACAAAGCTATCATCAAAGCGAAAGTGGCTATCTTAAAGAATCTACAATTGTTGAACAGTTCTACTGCTTGTTACAATATTTGATATGTATAGCTTAATTGCCTCAAGGCCTTTACTGTAAGGAGAATAACAATTGCATTAATAGCAGGTGTGTCGAAACTTGACTAGTACTGCATGTAATCATTTATTTCAAAATTTTGTTTTTTGTTGTAAAATCAGAGAGCACAAACTGAAAGATGTCCTGGGCCATAATAATTGAGTTTATCTGACTACTCTCCTTAAAATGAACACAGGGGCCTCAGACTGGACCCTTGAGGATCCCCGGCTAATTCTCCAAGGCCTCAGCTGAGCTCCCGTGTGAAGTAAGCATTGACACCAAAGTCCCGCTCTGCAGCTCTGCTGAAGAGCAAGTCAGCCGGCTGCACCCTGAGCAACAGACAGAGATCAGCACGACCCGCCCACATTATAGGAGCGCTGCTAGCTTCTCATTTCTTACCCATCAAAAAAGGAAAATGATCCAACTGTCCGGCAAACTCCAAACAATGTGCAGCATGACTCTCCAGGCCTGGTCCAGTGCCTGCATGTTTTCATTTCATTAACGGTTTTCACTGCTTACAGTAATTCAATGAGTCAACACCATCTGCTGCCTCATCTCTCGTTTATATTCTAAAGCCAGAATGTACAGCCCAGCTCCAGGGCAGTAGTCCTGGCTGATCAAATACTGCAATAGCTCTGTTAACACCTGACTGATTCTTAAATCACCTGAAAGCTAGATGACTTACTATCAAAATGATCCCAATTAAGGAAATGGGACATGAAGTTGAGATAAAATCAGCATGGCCTATGGCCTGTGGCACTTGGCCTACCATGTTCCAGCCTGAAGACCTGTAGCATTCCTAAGCTCTGGTTATTGAATGGTACAATGAACTGTGGATGTCACCACCAGGCCTGCAGACCTTGGACACCAGTTCCCAAACTAATAACATGACCTTTTTGCTGTTTCTCCAGTGGACCTCCTACAGTCTTCGGTGCCACAATGAAAGCCAGGCTGAACCCACACACACACACAAACAAACACACACACACACACACACACGGCATTCTGGGCCTTTTTTTAACCATTGTAAATAAACTGAATTTACCATACCAAACTGAGCATACAATATGAATGAAAACCATTTTTATGAAGATCTATCTGACATCATTTATATCTACTTTGCGCCTTTGAATCTTAATGTAATCCTTCATTAATACCAAACATCCTTTTTGCAACCCTTTCAGAACCATTTCTGAAACATGCTACACTGAAATCCACAATCCACGACAATTAACTCATTAGCAAATATTGAATGAAAACAGGATTGAAATAGAATACATTTTAAGCCTATAATAGTATGGCTACAGCTTTTCTTACCAAACCTCAAGACAATGCAGCTTCATAGAAGTTCATTACCTTGCGGTACAAACTGTTAAAATGAAAACAGTGTCCGGTCTTTCGGTGTCAGAGATTCCAATGACTCCTGGCGATAAAAAAGACAAATGGAACACTTTTGAAGACAGTGTTATTTTAGTGGTCTTCGCTTTTGCTTCAGACGTCACGCGGAAGATCTGGGAAGTCCAAAAGCCCTGAATTGAGGAAGACTCTTCACGTTGTGCGAAAGAAGCGGCGCCCCCTGCTGCCACAGATGGAGACAGGCTCGGCGTCAAACCGCCAGCCCTTTCGGCGATAACAGTACCAGCTAATTAAGGACACTGCGTCATTTACGGCCTGACCCAACACTCTAGTAAAGGGTCATGAGAAAGATCAGTCCATTTCGCCACAATGATAAGTATCAGCCCTTGGCTAGGCCGGAAAGAACTGACAGCCGTATAGAAGAGTAATACCGATAACACATAGTAGCCACAATCAGGAAAAAAAAAACAGACCCATGCTCATTGTACATTAAATGCAGACTGCATTTAAGGTACTGGGGATCTACTCCATTGCAGATCACACAGCAATCTAAAACAAATGATATTTCGTTAATTTTTCTTTTTTATCATCACTGTACTATTTTTGGCTTTTTAAGTGCAACATTCCAAATCACTGGCTTTGAGTTCATCCATAAAAATGTCTGCATCAATGTCTTTGACCATTAGAGGGCAGTCAAGAGCCGGAGAGAGGTTCTGCTCACAACCGAAAGCACTGGAAACTTAAAAGAAGTAATCCAAAGGGAGGAAGGGAAGCAAATTATATTTTAACTCCAAATCCTGAAGGGACGTTTTATTGACACATGCACAACAAAATATCTATCCCTGAGGCAACTTCTTTGTTAATTAATATTTTCATCTTCCTCCTCATGGAATGGATGAGATGATCGAGCTGCAAAGAATGCCCTGGGAGATGGTACAGGCATAAGATAACACAGGCTTTGGCCTGGATCCTCCATCCATCTGCCACAAAACAGTATTCAGAATACCTAATGATGATGACAGACAGAGGGTCATGGGAAAAAGGGTCAACAAGTGCAAATCATGAAACTAGTAATGAAGCCTTATGGAATATACATCCACCTGAAGGTCGCTCCTCTTTGAGAATGAAGAAAGTGTTGAAGTGTTTGGTTTCCCCGGAATAAGACGGAGATGAGCAGGAGTGGCATGTAGATGAAGCCGTAGACTAAGGCCCCATCATTCAATTCCCAGGTCCAAGAAACAGCGTCAAAAACGGCACCGCTGTGCTCTTGGTAATCTTCTGGACTCTGTTCTGTTCTCTATGGCTGTCTCTCCCAAGTCCAGGTGGTTCCGTGCCTTCCCCCAGAAGAGCACTGTCACAAAGCACAGATTCCCGGGCCTGAGGTCCGCAGAGAGTAAGCCTGAGGTGAAAGTGGCAAGGAAAAACTCCCTCAGAGACTGGAAAAAAAAACCTTGGGAGGAATCGGACCTCCTGAAACACCTCAAGGCACTTTGTTTGCCACTGAAATCCTGTCTTCCCACCACCCTTTCTCACAAACATATGCCCTCCTTCAGGCTGAGGAGGGTTTAATATGCATTATTTACTTGTTTCCTACAGGGGAAGTAGCATATGTCAGCACAGACATCGACACACAATTCTACCAAATGCATCTCCATCTTTTTGAGTAACATCATGGAACTGAGCATCAAACAGAATATGAAATCTGAAAAAAAGGATCATGCTATTTCAAATCCACGAAAGAGCAGAAGTCGAAAAGTCCAAGACAGATACTCGCGTTTTGAGGAGAAAAGATGACACTCTTGTGAGTGACACTGAGGTACACTGTCAGCAGACAGCAGCATGGAGGCTCATCTGTCATCTTCTCGTCATCAAAAGGTCTCGGTGTACAGTATCGGTCTGTTCTTGATTGTAGTGCTGTACTAATTCACTCATATGGGCTCCGTCCTCTTCAGGTGCTGATTCCATCGCTGCAGCTTCTATCTTCTGATATGAAAACGTTGGGTTTCCCTTCTGCGGGGATACGTAAGCCTGCTGGAGATGGCAGGTCTCCGTCCTCTAGTACGCCCAGAGTATTAGGACACTCCCCTAAGGTAAGATTCAAGTGTCCAGAGATAGGAAGAGTATCTAGTGTGAGGACATTAAATCCACACTGAGGGCTTACCCTCCACAGACTTGCTGCTGCTACCGCTACTGTTACTGCCCCTCCCTGCCCTGCCCTTGCTGCTCCCATGCTTTGAGCCAGGGTGGTGCTTGTGTTCCGCTGGTGGCTGGCCAAGGTTGCTCTGGTGTTTATCGGCCTCTTCATGATGTTGGTGGCTGTAGGTCTGGACTGTTGGTTCCAAGTGATCCTGGGACTGCCGCATCTCCTTCTGCATGGAGACCTGAGCCTCACCCAAGGGGAAGTTGTCCTCATTGCTCCCAAACTGCTGCTGCTCCTCTTGAGCAATGTTGACCCGGTTTTGCTTGCAGGCCATCTTGGTGTTGCTCAAGTCTGTGAATTGGATCTGCTCTGGCTTGACTATGATGTTGTAGCCAGGTGGCGCCGAGGGGGCGGTCCAGGAGAAGGGATAGCTGCCATAGTCTCCGTCAATGCCCGCTGCACCGGCTTCACTCCCAGGCAGACCAGGACCCCTCACGGCCATTCCTGGCCCCAAGGATCCCAGCTGATACTGTTCTTCTTGGGGCGGGCATCGGCGACGGCGTAGGATGTCACAGATGGTGCCCACACCCAGGTGCAGCATCTCCCACACATTGAGCACCAAGCAAAGCACGGTCACGCCATACATGATGATGAGGAAGATAGTCTTCTCCGTGGGCCGCGATACAAAGCAGTCCACTCTGTGCGGGCAAGGTTTGCCCGAGCAAACGAAGACCGGCGGCACGGCGAAGCCGTACAGGGCGTACTGGCCCACCAGAAACGCGACCTCCAGCATCGTACGGGACACCAGCTGCAGCACGTAGATACGCATCAGCCCGTCCTCTTTGATGCGACGCCGCCCGTCATGGCGGGTCTTGGTTTTCGTCCGCAGTGGCTCGTTGCGCGTCTCCGACTCGGGAACCTCGTAGATCATTGGGTCGTCCTCTTGGTCATCTTCCGTCTCCTCCAGCCCGCGGTGCTGCCGCCGGCCGCCGAAGAACAACTTGCGCGGCCTCCGGTGCGTGTAGCCCCCGCTTCCGCCGCCCACCTTTCCCTCCTCCAGCCGGGCGATCTTGTGAATGGCGTAGCCTAGGTACATTAGGGAGGGCATGGCCACCAGGATGATCTGGAACACCCAGAAGCGCACGTGCGAGAGCGGGGCGAAGGCGTCGTAGCAGACGTTCTCGCAGCCCGGCTGGCCCGAGTTGCAGACGAACTTGCTCTGCTCGTCGTAGTAGATGGACTCCCCGCCGACGGCGGTCAGCACGATGCGGAAGACGATGAGCACCGTCAGCCACAGCTTCCCCACGAAGGTGGAGTGGTTGTGGATCTCCTCCAGCAGCCGGGTGAGGAAGCTCCAGCTCATGGTGTCGGCAGACGGTGGGACGGACAGGATCCCTCGGTGGGGCCGCTCACAGATTCTGCAGGCGGGAGGAACGGGGACAGAGGAGAGTCAGGACGCCTTGCTCACAACCAACAGATGGGTTGCAAGAAGAGGCATTCATATCCATCTGTGACGTGCGAGCAATCTCACCACAGTACAGATAAACCTACATCAGGTCTACCAATGCAGAAAATTAAAACTCGCTTAATCAAACAGTAATTATACTGAAACAAAACATACAGATTTTGGAAATATTAAGAAACCACAGCAAAACTTTTCAGTTTCACTCACATCTCAATTTATGGGTATGCGTCTGTGTAAAATACACTTTTTTTTTTGCAAACCCCAGCCTGGCTCTTCCCTGCTTCTCATTAATGACGGGCTTCTTCCTTGCTTTATGGGACTTCAGTCCTGCCTCTAGAAGCCTGTTATGAACTGTCCTACCAGTGCACTTCACACCACTTAATGTTTCCTATTCTTTCAGAAGGAGACTTGATGTCATCCTCCAATTTATGTGGCATTGCCGGATAAGATGACAATCATCTCTGGCATTAGAAAGATGCTTCTGCCCTCTACCTGGCTAGTTTTTGTCGTTCACAGTACTGCCGTCTTATAAATTTTGAGCCTGGAAGCAGCCTGCCACTCAGTGTAGCCTCCTGCCAGCAGAACCACTATTAAACCAGGATTTAAAGATGCAGATTTTAAAAAAATATATAGAGTGATCTCTTTTTTCCCCCAGAGCTGTATCATGACAAATCAGACATAGTGATCCTGGTGAAATAGCAAACAGCAATTGCTAAGATATAGACCATAAAGCCAATGTCAGAGACGTCACTACGATAACCGGCCAGTGAGCCAGGCTTCTCTCTCCACTGCTGGGCCGAGGAGATGAGAGGCTCTTTGCAGCAGCAGTTGAAGCCATCTGTGATGGTCGGCTGCCATTAAACTATTAGAGCAAAGCGGAGCCTCACAGACACAGACCTCCAATCCCAAGACCAGAATTCCAGCATGCAGCTCCACCAAATTCAGTGGCTTCCTGTACCCGCTTTTCCATACATTCATGATTTGGACATTTAATTACTCTGAAAAGGCCCAAACTAAAAGCAACAAGGGATAAGCGTGATAAATTATCAACATTTATCCTCTATTTATCATGGCGTGACAGAACATAATGAGGTCTACGCTATTAGTTCTCCATTTCATAAATGGTAGTTTGCATAAAAGACCACAAAGTGCTGTATCTTACCCTCAATGAACATTAAATGACATTCTTCACAGTTCTGACTTGTTTCATACGACAGATTTAAATTTGTTCACTATATATAGAGATATGAGAACCTCTGCTTTGGTCTTTGACCATGAAAACGCGCCGGTTCTGCCTGAAGCATTTGCATGCCATGCTTCCCTACCCTTCTTGATGTGGTGTCAGTTTGTTTAATGCTCTACTGCTTTTCACCGTTGAAGTAATGTTTTTTTTTTTTTCTTAAACGTTGCTTTCAAATCTCTTCTACTCACTTGTTATGTTAATGTTATAAAGCTTCAGATTCTTCTAAAGTAGTATTTCTCAAACCCGGCCCTCGGGGAGCCCCAGCCGGAGCATGTTTCTGCTCCCTCCCTGAAAGAGGGAGCAAAAACAAGGACCGAGTGGGGGGGGGGGGGGCTCCCTGAGGAACAGCTAGAGAAACGGGGGAAAAGTGAGCAAAGCAGCACATGCATCCGTTCTGGAGCAAGGACAGTATGTGGGTTAGCTGGGTCCTGGAGGCTGGCTGGGCAGAGCTGGCGCTGGAGCCGAGTGCCTGACTGCACACTTAGAAGGAGCCAGGAGCACCGGAGCTGGCCACGGGAGTGGTGGGAGGTGGGGGGAGGTGAGGAGCAGGTGTCGCACACACAACGGCTGCCGCTTGACCTGCTGGCGTACCGGGACGACTGCGGTAGGCAGCACGTCTGTCCATGATCTCACGCACCACGTTTTGCCCAAGCGAACGGGCTTGTGCTTGGGAAGCGGCTGAAACTTTCATTGGGTTCAATCATTCGGTTATTTCCTCTCACAATCGCTGACCTCGGTCTTTAGGAGAAAGAACAGCAGACGTGAATGGTTTGGGTCCCAAAAGTACAAATTCAGACTAAGGTTTTGCTTCGGTCAAAGTTGAGCACTCTGTGACTGTGAATCTTTACACGCAACTGGTTGGTTGAAACAAAATCTTGGTCTGAATTTTTACTTTCCTGGACCTGAATTATCCTCCTCTGATAACAACACACAGGGTAGCATACACACAGGGTGGTTGTTCATTGTGTACCATCCATGCTCATCACCTTCTAAGCTAACAGAGTGCTAGTATTGGGCCAGTTTAGCTAATGTGTCCATCCCGGCTCATCCTAGAGTGCAGCTGCCACTGCACAAGTCTTGTTGCAGGGGCTCTCTTCCAGTTTTTTAGGTTGGAAGTTGATCAACTAAACACTAGAGTTGCAGTCACCATCACTCTTGGATTGGAGCATCATTGCGCAAAATTGATCTCCCACACCATATAAGGCTGCGTTTTGGCCGGGTGGGGGGGGGGGGGGGCAGAATTCCGGGAATGTGTCTTATCTAAAGAATGACAAGGATTGAGACGGTCCCTGCCTCTGTCCTCCTTAAGTTAGCCACATGTGTCTTTGCATTTCAGAGACGGACAAAACAGACAAATGATGAAACGTTGGCATGAGAATACCTCAAACGGTTATGATCATCAGTAGGCTGGCATGTCTAAACGGTGAGAGAGTGTCAGCGTTCCCGGGCAGAGTAACAGGGAGGCGCAATGCAACAGTCTAGGGAGCATGTCTAGGGAATACCTGCTTCGACGAGCAAAAGCATAAGACTCTTCATTACAAACATGCCTTGAGGGGAATCTAAGTTTCAAGCAGAGGTCGGGCTGGACCGCCACTGCTCGAAGGTCGCCTTGGGTTGACTTTTCCATGTAAGTCCCGCCATCCCACCCAGGAAAGGACAAGGTGCTCCAAGCAGCCCGATCCACTTGCTGGCAGCTCGATGGATCACTTTAATTAGCCTCCAACTGGCACGGCAGATGCAACCAGGGAGGGGAAAGAAAAATACTCCTGCTAGACTTTCTACAAGTGGAGCTAACTCATTAAAAACAGGCCCTGCAGGTGAATAAAAAAAGAAAGAGTACTGACAGCATCCAAGAAACATTAAAACATATGAAGACATGAAAAATATACATATAAAGTCAAGAGAGTGCACGGTAAACAAACCAGTTTAGACCGTTCCTCATGAGTGTCCACCAGCAAACCAGACCAGACCACAAGGTCACTCCACAGACATCCCTCAGGTTAGTTTACTTTTACATTAATTACTATGTGTTATTGTGGGTCTAAACTCTGCCTTTGCCAGACATTTTTTTTATTATATTATGAAACTCCCATACTTCCAAGAGCACACAATACAGACACTGGTGGCCATACAGTGGCCAAAGCTTGATTGAGGCGTAAAATAAATGGCAGCCCCCTTTCGGGAGTATCTGTGTTGTCATGGATGTCCTTTGGCAGTCAGAACAAGCAAAGGCTAATTGCATTGCTCATCCAACAAGTTCAGGGCTGAATCTCAGGTGGGTCATCGCCCTTAATGAGCTGGACATGCAGACCTGGCTGTAGCTAACAGCACCAGAAGTCACAGACCCCATGTCGTCACGATCCACTGATTTAGTAGGGCATCGGGCAACGTGCAGCATGGACAACCAAGGGTGCATTCTGTCAACGGGCAGAGATTTATGCAAAATGACATCTGCACCACCCTTTCATCTGCCGATTTCCATCGCGTTTCCGCGTGACAGTATTCTTTGCATAATTATATCGGAAATCACCATTTATGCAGTTATAATAATTAGTACTCCGTTCATCAGAAGTCTGTTTTCGTATCACGCACCACATGTTATAGCATTAATGAGCGTAACAACGTGAGATCCATCGGTCACGATGAGAGCCCGACCTTGAGAGCTTCTAGCATGGTCTCTGTGTTTACGGCCCTTTCCACCCTGGCATTTACAGCTTTTTCCTCAGAGTTTTGCCATTCCAACCTGCAGGCAAGCATGCCTGAACCTCAAGCCAGCCAAGATGTTGGCCGGTTTAGGCAAAAAAACGAGAGGCTAAAGGCAGGCAAAGGTCAAACGGGGCATTGCAAGCTCATGGCTGCTGTCACACATTAGAGCTGACCCAGCAAGAGGACAGTACAGCCCTGGGAGGCAGGGTCAATCCTGGAGACAGAAGGGCAAAGCGGACGATGACATAATCACCCCATGCAAGCGAAGTTTGACCTGGGGTAGGGTCTGCTCTACACTGGCAAATAGGAGACAGTCATATTCTCCACATTATCGTTCTGGTGCAGTATGTTTTATTGCTGGGGGGGCAAAGGGCCTTGAGACATGGCCCTAGATGCCAACGACCATAAATCAACTGCATTCAAGGGCCCTCACATTTATATCAAGATACAGGGCGACACCAAGGTCACAATGCAGATGACCTTCGGTGTGGCACAGGACACGAGAAAGGCCAGCGCTAAGGCAGGAAGAGTTTCCCGCAGTTGGAGGGTGGAGGAATATACTAACAGTAATGCAAAGCTCTGGCTGAGAAGGAGAAAGAGGGAGGAAGGAGCCTGCTAGGAGGGGGTGGTTTTTATCACTGTCTGCCGGTTGTGAGGAAACCGGCCTTTGGGGTTAAGAAAAGATTCCACGTGAAGTCTACCCTAGAGATAAGTTAGTGTCAAAAAAAAAAGAATGAAAATACAGAAGAACTCATAAAACGCTCCCTATGCACTAACCCACGTCTGAAGTGCTAAACGCAAAGCTCTGTAACTTCTGTGAACATAATTCTTTTCATGTGTTGACAATTGGTTACAAGGATCTCAGCCTCGATCTCTCACTGGGGAGACGGGGACCAGTCAGAAGTCAGTGTGCTTTACGAGCGAGGAAACACACAGTGTCAAGTGTTTTTAGAAGCAAACCTCCAGAAGAATGCAATTTTTCTTGGACAGTACTAATTGCGACCTAGCCAGATCTTATCACGTTCCCATTCTTTCGCTTGTTTAGAAGCCCATTTTTGTTCTCTCCAGCCATCTAGGGGGGAAAATAAGAATGACATATTATTGTTCAAGACAGCAACATCCATCCATCCATCCATCCATCTTCCCCTGTTTTGTGCCCTGTGCTGCTAACTGAACACCTGTTTATAGCCATGTAAATACAATAATATAGTAATTCAACTATGATAATACAAAGCAGGAAATAACTCAGGTTAAAATTCACACTGATGAAAATTGGAATCCATCCATATTGTCAGGCTGTAGCATTTGCGGGCAGAATTCACGCTCGACTGCAAACCGCAAATCACTCCCCTGATGCAGGTGTCCAATGGGACCCTGCCCTCACGCGCCGCAAAGCCGAGTCGGCCCGCGTCAATTTGCCGGTTTAATTACAGTGCTGCTCCCCCCTCCAGGTCTGAAAGCACTCACAGTCCTGCAGCCAGCAGCGGCCGCCCAGCTTCAGCTTATCGCTGGCTTTGCACGCGCTCTCTCGCCAGCCCGCCTCCCAATCACAGACCAGCGGTGCCGCACGTTTCACCAGACGGCAGATGTCGATCAAGGCTTAGCCTACCCATGCCCCCCCCCCCACCCCATCCGAGGAGCTCAGCCCACAACACATGTGCTGCTTTCAGCCCTAACCACAAAAAAAGAAAAAGAAAAACGAAGTTACACTGAAAGCGGACTGGAGATCTGCAGACCGAATCCAGCTTCCGCGGTGGATCTCGAATGTGGAGGTCGCAGCTAAAAACTGTGTTGTGAAAGTGCAGGACCACCTGGTCCGGGGGCCGCCCCAGCGATGGCCTTGGGCGCCATGTGATTGGGGGGGCAAAAGATCAAGTCGAAAAAATAAATAAATCAGAAGACATACTAGTTTTCATATCACTACTTTTCTTGTGAAACAAATACAAGCTAGCGAATGAATAGCCTGATACCCTGTGTTACCCAGCAGCATTTCACCAGCGCCGGTCCTGCCCTGTCCCGTCTAGCGTCACCCCAGGACTAATCCACCAGCCAAGCTCAGCACTTACTTAAGAACTCGACATTCCTCCAAGACACGGATGACTAATGTCTGTATGGGAGCATGCAGCGCGCACGCAGGCAGCCAGGGGGCGTACTACATCGGGGCGCTGAGGTGAGCCCTGAGCGGCGCTGTCAGGGACCTTAAACTCCCTGCCAGGGGGGCAGAGTCACGCCTCCAACAGGGCTGTGGGACGACGGCCAAGGAGAAAACCTACACCATTCAGACAGCACTACCCCCCCCCCACCAAACTCCACCCAGGGACAGGTTCACATAAGGATTCTGGAGCATGGAGCTGAGCATGGCGGCAGCTCCAAACACACATGGCGGAGAGGGACAGGCCAGGCCGCCGTCAGCCGCTGCCATCGCCAGGCTCCTCAGAAAGAAGCTGCTACAGCTATTCCCCAATTTTTACCCAGAAGCTGCCCCATAAGTTACAGGGATGGTGGTGGCCTAGTGGTATGAGGCTCTGGTTATGGACCAAGAGGTCACTAGTTCAAACCACCAGTGGCTCCCTGAGCAAGACCCTTAACCCCAAGTTGCCCCAGGGAGATTGTAACGTACTGTAAGTCACTCTGGATAGGGGTGTCACCGAAATGCCATGAACGTAAATATAGAAAAGCACCACTGCTGGTGGCTCCAGCTCCAGCGTACGCTTCTCGGTGTTTTAACCGCACTCGGTCACATGCGATTGGCCGTTTGGGGACAGGTGTGCCAGATGCCCATCAGTAGCCCTCACCGCGCCCTTTTGTCAGCTGCTGCGACGCAAACCCACAAAGCCAAAGTGTTGAAGGACGATATTTACAGGCGCGAAGACTTTAGCACGCATGTCACCAAACAAGCTCGTTTATTCCCCCCTTTCCCAGGGCGGCGCCGAGCCGACCCAGCATAAACACGCGCGCAGAAATAAACACAACTTTCGTCAGCCCTTTGTTTCAGCGGTGCCCTGACTCCGGCCCGACGACATACCTGCGCGAGAACGATTCAGCAGGTCGGCGTATCCCTGGCTCCCACCAAACATTACGCTCACCAGCACCGCGTGAACACTACAGTGTGCAGGCTCCCTGGAATACTATTAAAAAAAAAACGGCAATAATGATTTCGGACAGATTAGGAAACAGGAAGCAGAAAGCGAGGCGAGGAGGGCTTGTCGTGGGGGCCGCGGCGGAGGCTCTCCTTGTAAGGAACCGACAGCCTTTCCCCTCTGTGGCCCCCGCGAACGAGGCGCCAGACAGGAAGCTAAGGAGAGGCAGGGGCTCTGGGGGTGAGGCTGAGAGGCGGGGGCTGTTTTTCCTCAGACTGCCCGGGAAACTACGGCTTAAGGAACGTGTCACCGCTCTACTTGGGACACACGCGCAGCGGGTAGGCACGCACACAAACACACACACACACTCTCTCGTGCACAAAAGCCACAGTCACAGAGGGAGGAGAAGCACCAGCAGATAGCGCCATCCTGCGCGGGAGGAACGCAGATCACGCGAACGCATCGCGAAACAAAACAAAAGTCGCCTCCCGTCGCCGGCCGCGCGGTTCTGTGCGGGATGGGAAGGTTTGTACTCACATTCGCTCACTGAGGGACCGCTGCTCCTTTGTCTGGGAGAGCCTGCCTCGTCGGCACCGCCGGCTCCATACAATAACGTCTGTCGCTGCCTAACCGCCAAAGCCGGCATGCGGGGCCAGCCGGAACGCCGCGGAAGGCGACGGGACGCGCGGACCGAGACCGGGCTCTCCGGCGGAGATGGGTGCACGCTCGAGAGCTACCTCTTTACATCTCTCAAAACTGGGTCAGGGATGTGACGGGGAGGGTGCTTTCCATGCCCCCTTTAGGAGCGGGAGCATTTTGGGGGCAGGGGAGGGGAGCAGGAAAGCAGGAGGAGGGGGCAGGGGTGCCGGTCTATGGGGACAGCAGGGATACTGTAGTGTGAACGATACAGTCACGGCCAAATGGTCTCTACAGGAGGAGAGCGGCCTGACGCTACATGCTTGAGCAGACAGTGAACCCCCCCCACCCCAAAAGCCCCCAACCCACCCAGACGTCTGGCAAGAGTTAAGATGTCTGCAGATAGGAGGCAGCATCAATGACGACGTACAAAAGGGTCACCGCGTCGGCCAGCTGGTAGCTGGGCCGAGACCTGATGGTGCCTCACTGATCCGTCCGCCCCGATCGGGGCTCACCCCAAGCGCTCACGAACCATAATGCATTGCACCAGAGAGCCGTATTCATCATTGGCTGACAGGAGACAGATCGCCGTTAGTCATACAGGAGCGCTAGCCATGCCACCATGACAGATCCTGTTTTAATTTTTAACCTTTTCTCCTCTCAATCTAATGTCACATTATCGCCTGCTATTTGCCATGAAATGATGGAAGGCCTGCAAAAAAATAAAATCCCTAGGGACAGTTCTCATTGAAATTCAATATAGGTTTCATGAAATTTTGAACAGCACAGCCCTATACACTCTCGATTTACATTTTCCCGTGACAAGCCGCAGGAGAGCCAGCAAAAAGATATCGGCTCTCTTGCAGAACTGCGAAAAGATGTCACTAAATGCAATGTTTTTTTTTTCGTCAGGCATGAGTGACCAATACGATATTCCTCTTTGCATTAGAGCACTTTTCATATTATTATTATTCTTCATCTGGTTTTATTACAAGAAAAGAAGAATTCGAGGAGTGCACTTTGTTTTAATTTGCTCCAACATTGGTGACTCCATTGTCCAGCGTCTCAGTCACATAACGGCGGTTTGGGAGATGCATGCAAATTCAGTTCCTTTCACTCTTGTGTGCTCTCCAATGAGAAGAATATTAATTAATAATGATAAACGTCACAGTGTAGCCAGAGTCGCCGTTATGAAAAATGTATTTTAGAGTCATTTTCTGGCCCAGTGTGTGTAGCCTGGTGCTGTGATTAATGCCCCAGGGGGAGCGGGGGGAGGTGGGGCGGGGGACAGTACCAAGGTGCAAAGAATATCTCACAACAAAGGAACTCGGAAAGCTCAGATCCCTCTGTGGAGAGTGCGGATGCAATCTCATAAATGCCCCCGCTTTGTGGAAAGGGTAGTGGGGGTGGGGAAGGTGAAGCCTAATTAAATCATTGTTTAACCCATAACTACTTCTAATTTAAAGCTGCCATCAATCTTCCGGATGGGAGGGCAGCTCAGATCGGGAGGCCAGGGCCTCGTAAACAGACTGCAGAAGGTGGCAGACTGCCTAAACCCTTTAGGTGAGGGGGTCGGTCTGCTGGGATCTTGGTGAGCGAAGGGGCAAAATGGCCGCCAGAGTCCCGCAAGGGCCCTACGGCAGGCGCGGGCTTGATGAACGCCCACCCAAGGTGGGCGCCATAGCCACAGGCCCGATAATCTTCCAGTGAAGGTGACCGTGGTGGCCATTGGCCTAATGATCCTCTGGTAAAGGTGACCCTGGCTACCACAAGCCTGAAGACTCTCAGCTGGCCACAGACCTTCCATCCAAGGTGAGTACGCTGGTCATAGTTGTACCACATGTGAAGGTTTTTTCCTTTACCATTAGCCTTCTCTATTTTGTGGAGGTCTTCGAACATCTGCAGATGCCTCATCCGACCATCATGCATCGTGCAGATTGCCGCCCAAAAGCAAACCATCTAGTAGGGTTACGTAACTGGAGTGCTTGAGCGTTTCAGGGGCTCGGGGGGGCCCAGAGGGCAGGTGTGCCATGGCAGGCTCTCTGTAGGGTTCATCATCACCCCCCTTATGTGTGAAACGCTAACACAACATTAGCCTTAGTCTCCTTACTTCACCATTGATCCAGGTTTAACATCAATTCCAGTTTACCCTTGAAAAGGCTGGATAATTTGACTGGAAGAGTGCAGTAATTACACCAAGTGTTCCGAGGTCCTTTCCAAGGTCTAACGCGAATCTCTGGAAATCAAAACATCTCACGTTTTCTTTTAATGTTTTGTGTTGATTTGCCTCTAGCAGAATGACATGCAGAGTAAGATTTTCAGCACATAGTGGAATTGACTGCTTACTGTACATATGACAAATAAACTCTTGAATCTTTACAATCCATGAGGATCATGCACGGAACGAGGTCCTCGTGTGGCATCACACTCCCGCAAAGCACCCCCTCCCCACCCTGGCGACCGGCGGGGTGGAACGCACTTACATCGCTAAGTGCCACGGCTTGCCGGTGCCAAAAGGGCAATGCTGGTCCAGGTCCAGAGAGTGGAAGTCCAGACCAAGATTTTGTTTCAGCCACCCAGTTGAGTTCTCTGTGACTGTGACTCTTTATACTCGACTATACTCGGGTTGAAACAAAATCTGGGTCTGGATTTTTACTCTCTGGATCTGGACCAGTGTTTCCCAGCCCAGTTCTCAGGGAACCCCGGACAGTCCACGTTTTTGCTTCCTCTCAGCACCCAGCACGCCTGTACCAGGTATTCCGTGTTCCTGATTGGCTGGGAGCAGGGAGGGAGCAAAAACGCGGACTGTCTGGGGTTCCCCGAGGACTGGGTTGGGAAACACTGACCTGGACTACCCACCTCTGATAAGGGAGGCTGCTGGTTTGAGCCCGGTCCTTAATAGAATAGTCATAGGATAGTCAGACCCCAAGCTTTGCTCTCAGCTGTATACATTTGTGTGTGTGTGTGTGTGTGTGTGTCTCAAAGGGGAGTATGATGGGATATGAAAAAGCAAGCATTCCAACGTACTTATTTACACATGCAGATGGCAAATACAGCATCATTTAAGGATATAGCGTAGAGGAGCTTTCAAAGACTTCCCCTCCTCCATGAGCAAACGTGACCACCCCCCCCCCATCGTACACCACAGCTAAGCCCAACATTGGCGAAATGTCAATTAAGCCCGGTAAGAAAAGCTTTGCGTGAATTTAAACGGCAAAACAGATAATTGTTGCTGAGCGAACTACTGGTGTGGAACGTGCTTTGGTTTGCCCTCGGCACAGACACACGCACGCACACACACACACACACACACAGTCAGACTCCACACTCCCTTTCCACGGGGCTGCCATTGATCGCAGACAAATCGAGCTCCATTCCTGCAGCAGGCTCCTGAGCACAAATGAGGCCTCCTGTGTGCTGCCCTCTACCTTTCCCCATACCACGCTCTGTCATTATCTTCCTAGGCACGTCAATCTCGGGGAAACCGCTGACCCCCCCCCCCCCCCCCC
>JAODKL010000001.1:38602461-38617167 GCA_026780765.1 Petrocephalus schoutedeni | reverse complement strand
GCGGGGGGGGGGGGGGGGGGAGGGGGGGGGGGGGGGGGGGGGGGGGAGTCGTTAGCTTGGCTCGGGAACCCGAACGGGCCGGCGGCGGCGCGGGCTGGGGGAGGGGGGGGGGGGTTTTTTCCCGGCAGCCAGTACCTGAGCATGCCGTTGACCTCGTCCACGATGTGCCGCAGCTTGTAATAGGCGTCGGTGGGAGGCAGCTTCAGCTCCAGGATGAGCCGGTCCACCTTGTTGATGCAGACGGTGATGGCCAGCCGCTCCTGCACGGCGTGCTTGATCAGCCGTTCCGTGTTCAGCATCACCTGCAGGGGAAGCGTGACACGCGGGGATGACCGGGCGGCTCGGCGGCTCAGACACTACTGCAGCAGCCTAAGCAACGTCTCCACCAGCCAGCCCTTGGGCACCATCCTTAACCTCTACACTGCTCCACAGACTCCGGCTGGGCCCGTGCACTGACCCTAAACCTCTCACCTGCATACACATGTGTCCGTCTCATGAAGAGCCGGATAGGAAACAGGAAAGCTACCCAACTTCCCCACATGGTATAAGCAAAGTGACTATTTGCACCAATATCCTTGACAATTGCACCATCTGCTGACCATCACCCTTTACACTCAGAACTGAAGTGATACATTCGTGACCCTGAACCTAAGCGCCTGAACCCCACCTCCCCCAATAACGAAACCCTCTTTACGGAGCAGAGGCCTGGATTGAGACTCACGCCTTCCGCTGCGTCGATAAAGAGAATGACGCCGTCGGAGAGCCGGATCCCGGAGGTGACCTCGTCGGAGAAGTTGACGTGTCCTGTACAGACGAGCAAAACGTCAGCCACGAGCCCTCAGGAACCGGAAGGCTTTGTACAGTGTATGGAGCCACCTCCCGATTCCTCCCACTGCCACAGCAGTTTTCCGTACCTGGCGTGTCCATGATGTTGAAGAGGTAGGATTTACCCCTAGAGTCCGGCAATACCATGGTAACAGGGGTGCTCTTGATCCCCACTCCCCGCTAAAGATGAGACAACATTACTTCACATAACTGCAAACACAGTCCCTAGACTATCAAGTCAGACATTCTGATTTGCATGAGGCTTACCTCCTGCTCAGTGAAGAGGATGTCCGTGTAACGCAGCTAAAGCAAGGGTGAAACAGAAAAACAAGCAGATTCAGTAGGGACTCTTACAGCTCAGGCGTTTATCTCGATCATGTTCATCAGCAAAGTCAATAAAAACGGGACAAAACGATGTAGCTTGAGGACGCGAGCCCCATTTCCCGAGCTCTCGTCTGAGGCACGGCCGGGACACTCACATCCATGTCATCCCGCTTGCGGATTTCGGGGTGGGTCTGTTCGATCAGGCAATCCACAAAACAAGTCTACGGGGAACAAAACACAGTCAAGTCCATTTTGTGCCCGTGCACCAAGGTCTGCGAAAGTCGAGCGGGCAAAACACAAAACCCAGCAGTGTCGATGGATACGTCACCTTGCCGTGGTGCAGGTGGCCGCACAGTGTGACATTGCGGATCAGCTCCGGACTGTCCATCAGGTCCGCCAGGAACCTGCCAACCAGATAAACAGGTTACACGCCAAATATAACAGGGGCAGAAGTACCACCTAGCTAGGGAGGCTTGGCTGAACTACTGGCTGATGCATATATTGCCGCGATAAAGCAAGATAGACTAAATATGTCTTTAAACCACTCACTCCATCTCATAGACTGTAGCTGGGAGCTCCTGCTCCATTAAGGTGAACTGTTTGGTTTTCACAGGTTTGATGATAGGCTCTGCAAAGTGAGGAGACGTCACCATTAAATCACGTTCCCATAGCATCTGCATCAGCCCATATCCTTGTTCTTTTCAGCACTGTGCTGCATTTATATTTGCTACGCCACGTTTGACTATTGCCTGTGCCCTGCTGACCTGTGAGGGGCTGTGTGTCCTCTTCCTGGACAATGGTCTCCACCTCTGGCCCGTACACTTCCTCTGCTGTAGCATAGTACTTCTTGTCCTCGTGTAGCACCACCTCCATCCCTGGAACATCCTCGTCAGCATCACCAGGCTCGTCGTCGTCATCCTCATCTGCCTAGAGACAAGAAGAAAACAAAAGGCACATACAAAATGTTACGCAGTGATTATAATATAACATAGCCAGCTTTCTAGCCATCGGTACATTTTTTACCTCGTCTGCATCGCGGTCATCGGCGTCCACATCATCGTCTTCGTCTGAATCTAGCTCTGGCCCAATGTAATTCCCGAATTCGTCGTACAGGTCCGCCTCCATGATGGGAAAAATCTGAAGGTTGCAGCGATCTTTTACTTAAACTCCATTTGCAAATGTCTTACATCTTTGATAGAGGAGTGAACTCACTGCATACTGAAAACTTAATGAATCCATACGAATGTCTCCACCTTTAAGTTATTCTTGCCAATTAAACACTCTGTTGATTACGTCGTTTTAACTTAATAAACAATAACCTATAGCTTTACATCTGTACAACTTCTCCATCAGGTTTAGCTAATGTTAGGTAGTTGGCTAATCTTACCCTCAATAAAAATGACCCGCAAAAAAGCAACGGAGTCATTCACCAAATGTACTTATATAGAAATAAACAGACACCCAGCCTTCTCACCTGATTCTGATATGACCACTTCTTTTAAATCAAGAAGGTGCGCTAGTATTTAGTTATTTTGTTCCAATAAACTAGGCACTTTCCAGTCTGTCTCTAAGCCATGCACCACAAGGACCCCTCATTCGGCAAACGCAAGTACAGCGTCGACTGAGGGAGGTTTTGGGTGTCCTACATGTTGCCTTTTCAAAAATAAGCTGCATTATTTTGTATACTCTTTGTTTTCCTGATTTTTGAAAACCATAACATTCTAGACAATTGCGCTAGTAAAATGTTAAATGTGAATGTATATAGGTAAATAAATAATAGGTTCTCAAAATCGCTTCGATAGTAGGCAAATTTTTGCCCTCCCTGTGATTTTGCGCATGCGTCTTAAAGGCACTTCGTAAAAAGCGCGTTCCCTATGAAAATGGCATCGGAAGTGCAGCTGCAACCGGCACATCAGCCACTGTGTGGCGGTACATTAAAAAAATGGAGGCTGTCGATGATTACAGAGCTCCTCCGTAAAGGTGCCAGTATTAATTGTAGGAAGTATCTGGGTTGCTAGAAAATATTCATAAATAGAAAAACGTTACAAGGTGTTTTTTTAAACCGATTGGTTCTTTGCCCCTTTTGGTCGTAGTTAGGAAACGTCACATGGATTCGTCACAGCGCTTGAGAAAGGAGTCATGGAAAGTCAGAAGTGGGATTTGACGCTGCGCCTTAGATCGCTCGGCCATCCTGACTATGCTTTGGCAAATGAAATAAATGAATAAGGAAAAGAAACCTGAGACTCTTTTGTTCCCTGTGGTCGCGATGTTCGGATCTGTGAATTGTCACAACGTAGTGGGGAATCATTACAGTGTTTAATAGCAGAATTGGAGCATAACAGAAACGGGATTGGAGCCCATAACTCCCGGGGAGACGGCGATCGCTACACAGAGCCTTAGACCGCTCAGCTATCCGGACGTACGCAGTTAAAAATGAATGAGGAAATAAATATTACGTTAGAAAGTAGAAGAAATACAAATTAGTGAGTTTTCGCGAAAACATCTAAAATTGGAAAACTCATGCGATTGATTGTACAAAACGATTTAACAAGAAATCTGAGCTACCTCTTTACAGACTGCTGAAAACTAAAGAAAGGAGTCAGAAGCGAGATGTGAACCCATGCCTGGGGTATAAATGTTAATAAATAAATAAATAAAATTAATAATAAATTAATTAATGTTGCATTCAAAGGCCTGAGGGAAACACTCTGAAATTTAGTAGGTATCAGGTCTCTGGGCAGCCTGACCATGGGTCGTGAATAGTCTGTGAAGACATAAAAGACCTTGTTATCAATGTACAACAGACAGTTACGACAATTTAATTAGAGTGTGTGAATCATTGTATGTACAGTGATATACAGTATAACCCCACTCACATATTGATATTCCCAAATTATTTGTGCGCAATATGTGATGAAATGCTTTCAGTATGAACAGCATACAAGTGACTTTTTACTCTTCTCTTTTCCACGTAGTTTCCCCTGCACTCACTGACAACCTCCATGCTGGCGATTTTCAGTCCAAAGTGGCGGCGGCGCTACCGCAGCGCCATCTAGGGACTGTTGGCAATAATGCAGAAGAGTTTCCTCTACCATTCTATACTCTTCGCTGCTAATCCAGCCAAGCACTGGCCAGCACCCCGATCCTCCCGGATACCCCTCATCTGCCTCCCTGAAGTTAATATCCCTAAGGTGGGATGTCTGTATTCATTCCTGCATTCATAATTTTTTATTTGCTAAGACTTGCTAAGATTTTTAATTACGGTTTTGAAAACGGCACCTTAACTTTCCAAATTTAAGTGAAATATATATTCTGGCATATTGACGCATTTTTTTCAGAGATTTTGCTAATCGGATTCCTATTATGCTGAGTAAAATACTTCACTTATGGTCGGCACGGCCGCGCACTGGTAAGCACTGTTAGTAGGAGAATGGTTGGAGTCTCCGCCATGACTCTATGTGTGTGGGGTTTACATGTTCTCCCCGAGTTACCAAATTGCCGTAGGTGTGTGTTAGTGATTGGTTTGTGAATAGAGTTGCTACCTTTGATCTTTTGAAATTTAGGTGGCTGCGTTCTTCTTTTCGTGATATAGAATGTACTGTGACATTATTAATATTCCTGTTATCCCTGAAATATAGCCTTACAGAAGTGCTGCTATTAGATACAGGCCGTGAATTAGAAAGTCTGTTCAATTTAAAACCTTCATCAAACCCGATACACAATTGTAAAATCAATAGAACCACTAGTAAAAGAGGAAACCATTGTTTTTGTTGATGGCTTTATATTCCTTTTGGTCATAACAGAATACACAGATATATTTTATTCATGTACATTTTAAAACACGAATTGCCCGTGACACGCTGAACTAAAAAAATCAACACAAACACGGAACACGACGCAGCACCTGACGGAGAAACTCGTGGTAATCCGGTTAAAATAGACAAAACATAAAAATACACAGAAGTCCCGCATGTCGCATTTCAACCTTCTGATCCTGAGAATAGATCGATAAAAATCATAAACCTGACATGACCGACAGATGACCGGCGATCTAATGTAAGGCAGCAGGTGGCGCTCATAGAAGAGAAGAGAAGAGAACATTTGGTCGACGACAATCAGCAAAATAAGTAACGAAAATGTGAAATAATTACTTCTGATACAACAACAATATAACAGTAATAATACAACTAATCTATCATAGGTATTATTATGACATCCAGAAATCACGAAGTTATAATTCTATTTATTTATTACTTTATTATTACAAATAAAACTAAGAAATTAGGGTCGTTTGCTGGGTAGAATCCAATTTTTATTCTGAATAATTCAGATTCCAATTCATGATGATTCATAATCCAAATAGTACAGTACTAATACTGTTGTCTGATTACTCAGTATCAGACATGAGGTTAAATGTGGTTACCAACAGTACTCATGCTTTCAGACTTTAATTTTAATCAACAGAAGTTCAGTTTTGGTCCAAGATTATATTGGATTCTGACTGTGGGTTTGCACTGAGACACTGACAATTTCAGGCAACCAGGTAGTACTGCTGCACTGCAGATGCAGCTGGTCTCCTGAGTTATATATTTGTGCTTATTTTTGCTACAAACTTTATGTCACTCATATGTGACTGGAATCTCATTACATGAATAGCTGTCTGCCACTCTGGCATGAATACATGACGTGTTCTGTGAGTCAGGAAGGTTGTGTCTGCATGGGAAAGTGCGTCTGTGCCAGTCGATGACTGCGCACCATCCACTCGATCTTTATTTCTCTTCCACCAGCCTCCGCAGACGAGCCACCACGTCCTCCCCACTGGCCCATGGGACAACGGCAGGCTTGAAGTCGGCCTGTACCTCCATGATGAGCTTGTGCATGGGGTAATCGCGGCGAGCAAAGGCGGTGTCACGAGGGCCCAGGATCAGCGAGGGGCAGAAGTCGTTGGCACCATCGCCAACGTAGAAGACGCGCTGGAAGGGGCGTCCCCGCTCACGGATCCGCCGGGCCAGGTAGTCTCGCACGATGACCTGCTTGCACATGTTCTCCGGGCAGCGGGGGCAGTTGTGGGCGTGGTAAGGCCCCAGGAGTAGACGGCCATCCTCGTTGAAGGACGCGGGATTGGTAAAGATCTTGAGGAAGAGTTGGCGGGCACCCACCTGACGGAGCCAGGTCTCGATGAAGAACATGTTGGCGTCGGACACCAGTACGATCTCGAAATCTTGGGGGCGGGTGCGCAGGTATTGGAAGAGGGCAAGGATGCCGGGCGAGCTGGGGATCTTCTCGATGACGGAGCGGATGGCCTGCTCTGTCACGCCCTGCTCTGCCATGTAGGCCAGCACCCGCTGCATGTATTCATTGTAGTGCCCGGGTTGGTATGTATCTTTCAACCAGCTAGGGAGCCGCTGGCTGGGAGCAGCCTGGACTACCACGTCATCGCTGCTCTCATCTACGATGGTCTCGTCGAAGTCAAAAAATATCAGGAAACGCTTGTCGACAGGGGCGGCCATTTTGCCAGGCCGCCGGTTCAAGATTTCCACCTCTCCTGGGGGAGGGGGTGGGAGAAAGCAGCAGTTGAAAACGGAGTCCCGCATGATTGGCCGCCTCTATTCTTACTACACAGAGTGGCACTGGGATTGGCTCTCCTTTCCCTCGTGTTTATTGGCCCCCCTCTATGGACCCTCTGTGGATACTCTGTGGGGAGGGGGCAGGGGAGGCACTGAGGCAGGGATTCTGGGAAAACTTGGCTCACGACAGTACTGAAATAACATGAAGAAGAGTTGAAGTGCAAGAAAGAGTAGAAAGAATTTAAAAGATGAGAAACACAAAACAAAGACAAGAGTTAATTCTTCAAAACAAATTTAAAGCAAAACAAACCACACACACAAGACCACATCAAGACCACTAGGTGTATATAGACCTCATCCGGTCCCCTTTTATTTGCTCTCTCATGAGTTTTTGCGCATTTTTAAAATGATAGTGAATCCATCATTTTATTGTCACTTGCTGTTTTATAACACATTGTGGTCCTGGTGAAATCTTGTGCTACTGCATACTCAGTGATGGATGGTTACAACAATAATAAAATAATAAACAACAATAAAGCCCATGTGACTTGAAGCTATAACTCCATCCATATTTCTGCCTTCCTTAAGAGTAAGCCCCATTTCATCAATATCCCACTGCACTGTCCTTTTTTTAACCACCCCCACCCCCACAGGGCTCTGTTCATCATGGTATAAGGTCAGTGGTCCAGTGAACCTTAGCACCGTCTCACTGACATCTATGTATGACTTTAACTAGCATTATATACAGCCCACACTCACATTCATTTTGCGCTGCATAGACCTAATAGACCTAAAGCGATTCTTTAGTACTGTGACTCTGATATCAATATATGTTTTAAATATTCGTAATCTGGCACAATATCCATTAGTGGGACATCTTACACCACACAATTTTAATTAAACGATGAAAGCTTACCAGTTAACCAGCTAGCAAAAACGTATGCTTTTTTGGTTTCATAAAAATGTAACATCAGTGCATTTACCCGAAAACCAAACCCCCATATACATTTGCCTCGTTTTATAACGATTTCTTGATTTTGTCGTATGCGAATACAGCCTGCCCTGGATCACAAATTACATGATTAGTGCATACAGCATTTTTTATGCCACTAGTCACAATGTTTTTCTTTATTAATTCATTTTTGTTACGGTCCACTTTCTCTGCAATGTTCATCTGCGTCGCTCCGCACGGTTAATAAAAGGCAGATGTATACATTTTAACGTAAACGTTGTATAACAAGGTTTTTAATTTGGGAATATTTTATAATTATGCTACTAACCTTTGATTTACTGTATCTGCAGTCCTCTGGACAATCTAGAACGAAAGACGAACAAGGAAACGAAATTATAAAACGGAGAAGCGGTCAATCCCTACGCTGTCACGATACCGAAATGAAGCCCACATCCATGCGTGATGAATTCGTCCTTTTCCAAGTTATTTGTAATAATAATACAGACTAATACCGGTTATAATAATACAGGGTAATGCAGGCTATAGTAATATAGGCGTCGCGGGCACCGTGATGGCGTTTCATCCTAAGTTGAACACTAAATTGTGAGGGCACTGCATGCCCACGGCAGGGGATATATTTAATTAAGGTAAGTAGTGCACAAAGTCGGATATAACAAAACTAGTTATTTCAAGTACCTCTTCGATGAACATTGGTACTATTACGGAACAAAGCGGTATCTGTATTAGTATTATTTTTTAAAAGGTACGAGTTAAATAATACATCGAGTTAAAACTGATCGAACGGTTACTTGCTGCCGCTTAAATCATCGAGGAAATATTCTTGTCCGTCCGATTAGTGCGCAATGAACTCACAAACGCGAGAAATCACCGCTGGAAGGTGGAATGCCGCCGGGAGAGATGCTGGGGGTATCGGCACTTGGCGGTGATCCGATCCGGCAGGGCGAAGTGCATCGCGGATTGTATCTCCGGTAGTGGGGGAGAAACGCCGGTCAAACTGTCATGATGCGACGGAGTTTCCCTGCGCCTCGCACTTGGTCCTGCCTAAAGTCCGGTCCGCCGACATCCCTGCTCCCGGGGGGAGCGCAGAGCTCCCGGCGCGTTTTATGGGCTGCGGTGGTCGGGGGCAGAGAGAGAGAGAGAAACGCCCCGGAACACCGGCCAATGATGAGCCGCCTACGGGCTCTTTTTAAAGGATAGAGGGGGATGCACCTCTCCCCAAAGCGTTTCATTTACTGCCATTCTGCCTTCCCTCTGAGAAAGCCACCACCTTTACTCACATATTTGACTCTTAAGAAACCAGTGACACGCTTTTAAATTAGATATCATGCTGTATAAAAGTCCATTGCGGGTTTAATTGCACTCCGATTTAGTTAATTGCGAGGTTTAAGTACATTTTTTCATTAGGAGTGATTCATGGTAAATTGGGGGTGCGTAAAACCACGGAGACCACATTTCCCCTAGAATCCAGCTGCATACATCACATCATTTACATTTACAGCATTTGGCAGACACGCGTAACCAGAGCGACTTACGTAAGTGCTCAGAAGTGAATACATTGTGATACTGGTCCAACAAAACTCGGGCTAAGAAAACCATCCGTCTAGAGATAAGTCAGCAGATACCACCAAGGATTATGCAGTGATCGCTCGGTAATGATTTGTTTTGTTTTTCCAGCCTTACCAGGAGCGTGGCTAGAAATGTCGGGCTCCCTGACAGAATGTGAACTTGAGCCGGTGGGGGGGGGGGGGAGGTATCATGTTCCCCAGGAACGGGAATTATGATGCTTGGTATCCACGCCCATCCCGTGCCCCTGGAAGGTCCCCTATTGCCTTTGCACAGTGTGTACTCAGAACACCAGGGTGATGTCCATCCAGGCACCACATCACGTCCTCTTCTTGTCCTCACACACAGTACTTCATATCGTAATTTTTTTTTCCTTGACAGCCTTGGCACTATCGTCACCAATGGGGGGGGGGGGGGGCAGTACTTACCGGACACACTCGTCTTCTGGAGCTGTGACACTGGGCTTTTGTCCAATTTGCCCCTAAGCCTGCTGTGTGTGTGTGTGTGTGTGTGTGTGTATTGAGGGGGTGGTTCCCTGTTTTCCCCAGGTACCAAAAAAGAGACTCCAACAGTCAATTTTCAGCAGAACAGCAGAGTGGCACAGACAGATCCACACTTCACCCACTCACACTGTTATCAGACTCACCCCCCCACCCACCCAGAGAGTGGTGACTCAGTCTTGCTGCATTTTCCCCTACTCACCATGTACTTGCAGTAACATGGGGGAGTATTCTCAAAACATGCTGCACTGAAGTCCCTCAGAATCTTGCAGCCAGCCTGACGACAACAGAACTGGGGGGTACGGGTGGGTGGGTGACCCACTTACTGCCCTTATCTCGCCACAACCCAGCGACCCCACCCCCCTGTACACTGCTGACAAACAGGAGGCACTGTCAATCTCTCCACATGTAACACCATCGAAGCCCCTTGTGGACAGGCTCTGCCCACGCCTGGTCTTCGCATATCATCAAATTCTTGACTGCATGTTTCCTCTAAAGCTGAGAAGTCATCAGCCTGGTCAGTAGTTACTCTTCGCGCCCTCCATAGTTTCCCCAATGGCTGTGATGCTGTGAGCCAGTCCCGTAGGAGGAAGGAAGACCTTAGTAAAATACTTTAATCTGCACCAGACATCTAAGCAAGTCCTTCCATCAAGACCAAAGGCCAGGTCCCTCCCTCTGGCAGACTAGGCCCCAGTCTCTGGGGAAGCCCCAGCGACGAGATCACATGCCTCTGCTCTAATCATCTGACATGACACAGCACGACGCACACACACGCACCTCGCAGGGGCCCTGTGCCAGGCGCGTTCTCGAAAGGCGTTGCAGTAACAGAGTGCGCGGCCTATGCAGCACGGCTGTAGTCGAAAACAGGAAAGAGGAGAGTGCAATCTCGCAGTAAACCAGTTTAATATTCTCAGTACTGCATGTTGGAACGGACTAACTTTCTCACAATTCAACCAGTGTTGTAATAAAAATATTGTATGTATTGTAGGTCCCAGAATATTAAAGTAACCACTTAACCCAAACATCAGTCCTCACTTTGACAGAAGACACAGGCTAACGTACATTCAACGCTTCGGTCGACTTTAGTAACCATGTCGTGACACAGCCAAGAGACGACTTAATGATGGCCTCCAGCGGCCTTGGGACTAGCAGAGGGACACGTCATACAGCCATAATGAGAAGGAACAGGGAAAAAGAGGCAGAACACAACTGGGGTCATAATTATGGCTACTTGTTTTACTCTGAAAGTTAGCATAAAGTCTGTTAAATGCACATTATCAAAAAAGGCCCGGCACGTCTGCTCGTCTGAACACGGAACAGCCGCAAAGCTGCACGACAGGTACCAGATACTCACCAGAATAAAATACACAATGCTACATTAAGTGGTTAAAAATACATAAAAAGTAGATTGCTTTTTAAAACATCTTTAAAGAATAGAACTCAGTATTGTTTTTTTTTCCTTTTCTTTGAACTAGCAATGAATTTAGTAGAAAGTGCATTTCTATATAACAAAGATAAAGGGAGAGTCATACAATAGAACAAAAAAAAAAACATGTTAATAAATGGGAAACCATTATAAATGACGGAACAGACCATGTTTTGGATGAGAGGCAGGGGGGCGGAGTCCGGCAGGGCAGGGAGGGGCTTGTGAAAGATTGCTTCAGAAGGTCTGTAGGGGGGAAGCACCATGAAGAGCCCTGCCACTCTCTGGAGCCCCCTGGCCTGGCACTGGCTGAGGATGCTTTCCCAAGAGCTGCGTGGTCTTCCTCACTGCCAGCATCCCCCCATGGGGGGGGGGCACTCTTCTCTCTCCCACCCCTCAGCCCGTTTCATGTGCACGGCAGTAAAGTGCAGAGGGTTAGAGACAGCGAGGAAGGGCTCCAGAAGAGGAGCAGGACGACGGCGGATCACAGCTGGCTTGGGGAGAAAGGTCTCGATATCCTCCGGTTACTCTTCCCGGGACTTCTCCATCTCGGTTGGCTGCGTGGGCTCACTGTCGGAGTTCAGTACACTCTCACGCACGCAAACGCTCACCGTCGAACCCACCAGACAGGCTCCTCCCCCTTTCCTCGGAGACCCGTGGTCATCACACGCACGACCCGAGTGCTACATGTGACTCAAAACCTTACTGTTTTGCTCACAATTTATGACCGTATCCAAACCATTATGATTTTTAATTATTTTTTCTGTTTTTTTTGTTTTAGTTTTGTAACAAAATGCTTAAAAGTTTTAGAAAATGAAAGAAACTTGACCAGCCAGCCAACTGAGGCCAGTAGGAGGGTCTGAAACACTGATCTCACATGAATGCAGTATGAGCACAGGCCAGTGACAGCCAGGCTCGTGCTGAGAGGCCGGGAGGAGAGGAGATAAGGGCTCACCAGCTGTCAGGCACATGGGTGGGGCGCGGGGGAACCACTTTGGGACATGTGCGTCTTGCAGATGTGGGATCAAAGCCCTCGGTGGAGGGGGACTGAAACGCCCCTGAAGGGGGGCAGCTCAGATGTGTTTGGTGGACTGGAAGTTGACTGGAGGTACCTGAGACTGATGGCTGCCCGTTGCCATGACGATGGTCAAAAGGGGCGGAGACCAGGTAGAGATAAACACAGAAAAGCCACCCAACTCGCCATCTTGGTGTGGCTAAAGCCTGCATAACAGCAGCTTGTAGACAAGATGAAGAAAGCAGACCTAAAAGAGCCACTCGCAGTGCGTTCTGGAAAGCCCTACGACAAACCCAAGGGCACATTTACCGACTGTTAAATCAAACTTATTTGCTTGCATTTCTAAATGCAAGCGCTCGCATCCATACTGCAGGCTGCAAAAAAAAAAAAAAAGGCTTCCTTTCATCGTCAATTTACTCCAACCAATTTAGACATTTAAATTGGGCCCGTTAAACAGACCAGTCTAAAATCCACATTCCAATTCTGCAGAATTTGTTTGAGGATAATCGTTTGTTTTGTTGGGGGTGGGGATTGAGAGAACGGTAAACATTCCATTTTTGAAACACTGGATTTGTCCAAAGCAAACTGGAAACCAGAGTAGGGGGGAAAAAACACGCACTACGTGGCCTGCCGGATCCGCGATTGGGTCTGCAGGCACTGGGCCTGATGCGTGAGGTTTGGAAGCAGTGACGGCACCGCTGGGGAGACCGAGGGGCACAGATGGGCTCACAGAACGGGCCTCTGGAGCCACGGCTGCAGCGGCTTAATAGGAGAACGAGAAACCGGAGGAAAAAACAGCAGCGTTTCAGACTACGGGGGAGCAGTGCTCCGGGCACCAGGGAGTGCGTGGTCTCCAGGGCTTTCTGATGTCTTCCTGGCCATCTGGCAGGGGGGCAGCTGGGGGCTGGAGGAGGGGGAGGATTGGAAGCATCCTCCTGAACAATGTCAGTTCAAATCAGTCAGTCAAAATGTCAGGCGTCTCGGAAAGCAGCAGGTGAACGCGTTTTACAGTCGGAGCAGCCATTTGGGGAAAGAAAAAAAAAAAACAAAACAAAAACATGTCAGACTGCTACCAGCCTACCAGAATGCGTGTGGCACTGTCCCATAGGGGGCGCCACCCACACAGTCCCGATGGAGAAGTCCGTATCGAGAAGAGGCCAACACTGCCTGCTTCTGCGACGCGACTGTGTCATGTGTGAAGGAGTCTGCAGGGCGTCTGGCCCAGGGTGAAGGACCGCACCCCCCGCCCAGAAAGCCAGACTCGGCAAGGGCGCCCTATCCCGTATGCATTCTGGGAGGAAAAGGAGCATGGTCAAACTGTGCGAGGCGCTCTGGGGCAAAAGTAAAAAAAAAAAAAACACTACCCTCAAGTCTTAAAAAATCGGCAGGATGAAACCATTTCAAATAAAGTGACAGAAAAATGAAATGCGAACGGCCCTAAGACAGTGATGTGAGCACGTGCTCAGCCGGACAGCCAAAACGGGCCCTGGTGTTTGCATCGCTCGGGTTGGGAGCTATGGGGCGGATGGGCACAGACACACGCAGACCAGCTCACACACGCACACGCTCCGGTGCCGCACACATCTGACCACCAAAGAAGCAGACGAGGGGAGGGAAAAAAAATAAAATAAAACGTGGGAGTCGACAAAGGAATGCAGAAGAAGGGAGCACGTGACCCCCCCCCCCCCCCCCCCCCCCCAGTGCCCACTCCAGGGGGGGCCGTGACACTGCATGGTTAACGAGTTTGGTGACGAGAAGCTGCTGTCTGATGGACACCCCCTGACACACCGATACATGGGTCCTGAGGCAGACTGTAGGCGGCAGCCCCCCCGTGGGGCCAGGGGCACGGGAAGCGGTCTCTCATCTCTCTCTCACATACACGGCACTCAATGGTGCGGGGGGGCACCCGTGCCCTTGTCCGGTGGAGCCATGTGCCGCATGTAGCCGTCCTCGTGGCCGCGGTGGTTCAGCGGCTCACTCTTGAAGAGGGCCGGGGGCGGAGGCAGGTGCGAAACGGGCTGCACTGCCAGGTGGTGGTGGGACGGGTGCGGGGCGTGGTGGTGCTGGTGGTGGGTCGGGTGCGAGTGCAGGTGCAGCTGTGTGAAGGTGTGGCCCACCGGCCGGCCTGGGGGGAGGGGCCCTCCTGCAGGGCCGAGGCCCATGGGCGCGGCGGAGACAGTGACGGGGGTGCCGCTGGCCGGAGGGCCGGCGGAGGCGATGGGGGCGGGGCCGGGGCCGGGGCCAGACGTGGAGGGGGCGGGCAGGTGCAGGGACAGGGGGAGGCTGGCGGGCTGCAGGTTGACGGGGCTGGTGACCCGGAAGCACTTCTCCTTGTGGGCCTTGAGCATGTTGGAGAAGCGGAAGCGCTGGCCGCAGACCTCGCAGGGGTACGGCTTCTCGCCCGTGTGCGTCCGACGGTGCCGCTTCATGTTGGGCCGGCTGGTGAAGCTCTTTCCACAGATCTCGCAGATGAATGGCTTCTCACCTACAGTTGGGGGGGGGGGGGGGGGGGGGGG
>JAODKL010000001.1:38567273-38582976 GCA_026780765.1 Petrocephalus schoutedeni | reverse complement strand
TAGCCATGTCTGCCCCAGCTTACATACTGCACATACCTGACTGTTTGCACTGTCTATAGTCTTCTTTACTTTCCTGGTGTGTGCTGCCTGGATACCCCAAAATATCAAGATCTTCTGCCTGCCCTGCTGCATGCTCCGCCTCTACTGCGTATGGCGTCCTTCCAGCCTGCCTGCTCTCAGTCCCTGTGACGTCACTACTTCCTTCCCTGCTGCTGTACCACTGTTCATCCTGCCATCAGAAGCAGCACAAGCACCTGCCTGCTCCCCCACATAGGGACTGAAATCTTAATATTTGGACAGTGTAAATGTGCAAATTACGATTTTGCCATCTTGTTCAATTGACCTCCTCTGCCACCTCCAGGTGGATGGGCTCCCCCCTTGATTCTGGTTAGGGCCTCCTCTGCTGGCCCCTGGAGGATGGGCTCCCCCTTTGGCTCTGGTTAGGGTTAGGGCTTCCTCTGCCGGCCCCTGGAGGACGGGCTCCCCCTTTGGGTCTGGTTAGGGTTAGGGCTTCCTCTGCCGGCCCCTGGAGGATGGGCTCCCCCTTTGGCTCTGGTTAGGGTTAGGGCTTCCTCTGCCGGCCCATGGAGGACAGGCTCCCTCTCATTAATTGGCATGAATCCCAGCTCAAAAGCTATGCCTCTGGGCTTCATGGAATGGGCTTCCATGGAATCACCAAGTGCAATGCCAAGTGTCGGAGGGAGTGGTGTAAAGCATGCCACCACTGGACTATGGAGCAGTGAAAACGTGTTTTGTGGAGTGATGTATCACGCATCGCTGTCTGGCAATCAGATGGATGAGTCTGGGTTTGGCAGAAGCCAGAAGAACATTGCCTGTCTGGCTGCTTCATGCCAACTGTAAACTTTGGTGGAGGAGGGATAATATTTTGGACAATTCTATGCTTCTAACTATGTGGGATCAGTTTGGGGAAGGCTCTTTACTGTTCAGGCATGACTGGGCCCTAGTTCCGAAAGCAAGGTCCATAAAGACATGGTTGGGCGAGTTTGGTGTGGAAGAACTTGACCGGTTTGCACCGAGCCCCGATCTCATCCCTATCGCACAGAGATTGTGAGCCATGCCTTCACATCCATCTTTGGTGCCTGACCTCATAGCTGCTCTTCTGGATGAATGAGCAAAGATTCCCACAGACACACTCCAAAGTCTTGTGAAAGCCTTCCCAGGATAGTGGCAGCTGTTATAGCAACTCCATACTGATGTCTATGAACGTCAAATGGGATGGCATGAAAATTCCCATAGGTGTAATGGCAAGGTGATCCAATTCTTTTGTCAGTATAGTGTAAGTACAGTAATCTGAAAGGGGGCTGTAACCAAATATGTAAGAAAATAAGAGAATACATCTGTTTTAACAAAATTTGTTTGAGTTTTTTAAGTCAATTTAACAATATAAACGAATGGGTTTTATGTAATCAGTCCACTTAATACATCACCCATCCATTTTTTATAATCAGTATAGGGTCATATTAAGCTTCAAATCTATCCCAGGAAACACTGGACACAAAACAGTGCAGTCCCCAGATCAGATGCCTTAGTTATATCATCTCAATAAAGCCGAACACAGTGAAACACAATGAGTGTATCAACGTGTACGTCTCCAAAGTTTTTATTCGAAACATTTACCACTTTCACACATATCTTTCCCTCTCAAGATTAGCATTCACTATCACGGTACATTTGCGTACAACTTGGGCAAAGTCAACAGCAAGGAAGATACTATTTAAGTCATTAAAGGGCTTTCAGTGCAACTCCTTCAAGAAAGCATTCATCAGATGGTTTAGTCAGTGACAGGAAACAGCAGGAAACCACTGAAGGAGTTGTAGTATCCCATGTCATCATACACGTAGGTGTTTGCCTTTAGTTGGACATATACACTGTCCCCCACCTCGAGCTGGAGAACCACAGCAGTGCTGGCGCTGTCATTGAAATCTTGTCCCGTCTTGTCCCACATGGAGACCGTCCTCTCCTTATTTTTCATCAGGACTACGTTGGTGTTGGCCGTGCCGTCTATGTTGTTGAAAGCGGTGAATCGGAAATAGTAAACCCCTTTCACCATAGCTGTAAAAACGCCTGTCCGAAGGGTCGCAAGGAGGCGGGGAGGAAAAAGTGAAGAAAGGGAAACCATTGAAGTGTGAGTTATTTCCCAAAAAGAGGTGCAACTTCAGATTAAGTGAATGTATCTCATAGATTTACAAGGTTCTCATTTTTAGCAATCAATATCCATTCATTTTCTCTAACCAGTTATCCAGGCAAGAGGCAAAGCCCTTACGGAAATTCACTATGGTTTCCAATGGTTTTTTAGGTTTTGGGTATGGGTTTTACCGTAGCCACGGTTTTACTATGGTACCTCATTGTAATTATGATCACTAAGCTCCTACTCATAGTATTACCATGGTTTACTTATAGCACTTCATGATAACTGTGATACTACTATGGTTTACTTATAGCACTGCATGGTAACTGCAGTGAAACCATGATAAAACCATAGTCATAAACTCATGGTTACCCAAAAAACCATAGTGAAACCATGGTTCACCTTTGTAAGGGAGCACACTCTCACAGTCTAGTGATATCAATTCACCTAATCAAATACCGGTGGAAGCCTTTGCATATAATAGAAGCAGAAGCACTTAAGAACTTTTCCACACTGAAATGGAACAACATGAATCTTTATTTGGCATCTGTGCATTTATGAGGAAAGGTAGAATGGAGTGCCCCCCCCACATGTCCCATTCACTATTCCCCCCTCCTTCACTGTTTTAAAGACATACACATTATAGAGGTGAATAGAGGTGAGAGAGAAGCATAGTGTCAGACCTTGCTCAAAGGCCCAGCAGAGATGTGGCTTCTTTGACAAGTGGAGTATTCGAACCAGCGACTTTACAAACGCAGTCATTGAGTTTGAGCCCACAGAGGCAAACAAAGTGGTTCAGAACTTACCTGTTGATGGGTTATAGCTGCTACCGACATTGGTGAACACCTTTGCATATTGAAGGATTGTGTCAGTCTGGAAAGGTCCAACGTTCCCAGATCCAGAATCCTTTAGGGCTGCAGAAAACGCCACTTTTGGGACGGCTGAAAGAAAAATAAGGCGTGTCACGAAGAGCAGAAAACGAGACGTGAGTGAGACTCTTACGTAAAGCGGAAGAGTAGAACCTCTCAGGTCTTTCTCCAGCTGCTCCACTCGTGCTCTCAGGCTGCACAACTCAGAAGACAAGCCACTGTTGTTCAGCACAGTCAAACAGGAGCCAGCATCATCACTCTGCACCAGTCCCACCCAGAAACAAATGAATGCAAAACCTTGGCCTGCATGCATCGCTTTAATTCCCTTTGGAGTGTGTGCGGAAATCACACGGAAAGTCGTCACCGTTGCCTTTATATACCCGTCTGTGCTCATATTACACATTCCTGGCTTGCCCTAGAAAAAGAGGCATGTCCATACATATGGGTGAGGAAAAATGCATCTTAATTACTTTTCCCTAAATCTGTGGTTACTAATAAGAGGAAGTTACTCTTAAGTCCCCATAGTTTATTCAGGGGAATTTTCAGGGTGAGGTCAACAAAGTTGCCCAGAAAGATAATACGAGAGATCATAAACCTTGCCACCTCCAGGGGAAAAATCGTGGGATCAAATAAGAGTAAAAAAAAAAAGGTGTATTGTTTGGCTGAGAAACCAGTCGCTGACAGGAGAAAGATGTGAAAGCTTATCACGTTATAAAGATGCTGCTAACTTGGCAAGTCAACCACATGAGCTGTCATCACCTTCTGCCAGGTGAAACAGGACTGGCATTCAAGGCTAACAATGTCCTAGCACATGATGTCCAAAAGGCTCAAACATGAATATGCGTGTGATTACTGAGAAATGCTTGATTTATAAACGTACTGATTGCCAAGAATATGTCAGTGTTGTAAGAATGCGAGACATAGCTAACTGCACTACGAACAGCTAAACGATGCTCTGGAAAGACGTGCCATTTCCTGACTGGTATTTATACCTTTGAAAAATGTTAAGAATGTTTCGCGGAAAGCCTGCGGCTAAAGGCAGAGTATCACACCTACAGTGAAGCCCTTGGAGATCTCAGACAAGCAGGTAGGTTCAGTGCTGTGGACTGATTGTGAGAATAGTGTCTACAGCTCTCAAGCACAGTAACAGAAAGACCTGTCGTCGGCTGGTTGCCTTTGTGTATGCTGTAATCTGAAAAAAAGAGCAGGTGTAATTTTAATAGCAGTTAAGGCCTTGAAAAACTCTCCAATTATATAATTCCACCTTCTGTTCACATACAGGTCCTTGCAAAAGTATTCACCCCCCCCCTCTAGCATTCTCTCTATTTTGTTTCCTTACAACCTGGAATTTAAATGGATTTTCAATTTGATTTTAAGTGATGGACGTACAAAAAGAAAGAAGAAGCTACAGATTAATGAAGTTAAAAGGGGAAAAAAAACTTGTTTTAAATAATTCTAAAAAATATTATTAAATATTAAAGTGCTGCATGCATATGTTTTCACCCCCTTTGCTTTGAAGCCCCAACCACTACCTTCATAAGCCAGTGCAACACCCCTAAGTAAGGGCTACCACCAAGCAAGTGACAGCATGAAGACCAAGGAACTCTCCACACAGGTCAGGGACAAAGTTGTAGAGAAGTACAGATCAGGCTTGGGTTATAAAAAAATATCCCAAACCCTGAACATCCCAAGCGGCACCATTAAATCCATTAATAGAAAATTGAAAGATTATGGCACTACAGCAAACCTGCCAAGAGAGGGTCGTCCACCAAAACTCACAGACCAGGAAAGGAGGACATTAATCACAGCAGCATCCAAGAGGCCAAAGATAACCCTGAAGGAGCTGGGCGACTATACTGCAGAGATGGAACCAACTGTCTATAGACCACTATAAGCCACACACTGCACATTACTGGGCTTCATGGGAGAGGGGCCAAGAAAAAGCCTGCCTGCCAGGCAGACCGTTTGAAATTCGCCGAAAGGTCTATTGGAGACTCCCCAAACATGTGGAAGAAGGTGCTGTGGTCAGATCAGACTAAAATAGAACTTTTTGGCCATCAAGGACAACGCCATGTCTGGCGCAAACCTAACACCCCTCATCATGCTGAGAACACCATCCCCACAATGAAGCATGGTGGGGGCAGCATCATGCTGTGGGGATGCTTTTCATCGACAGGGACTGGGAAACTGGTTAGAATTGAAGGAAAGATGGATGGCACAAAATATAGAGAAATTCTTGACGGAAACCTGTTTGAGTCTTCCAGAGATGTGAGACTGGGACAGAGGTTCACCTTCCAGTAGGACAAGGGCCCTAAACACACTACCGGAAAATGTCCTGGAATGGCCCAGTCAAAGCCCAGACCTCAATCCAATTGAGAATCTCTGGTATGATTTAAAGATTGCTGTACACAAGGGCGCCCATCCAACTTGAAGGAGCTGGAGCAGTTTTGCCATGAAGAATAGGGAAAAATACCAGTGTCTAGATGTACCAAGCTTGTGGAAGTGTACCAGAAGAGACTTGTCGCTGTAATTGCTGAAAAAGGTGGCTGTACAAAGTATTGTCTCTGGTAGGGGGTGAATAGCTATGCACGCTCAGGTTTTCTTTTTGTTTTGTCTTACTTTTTGTTTCACAATAAAAAAATAATTTGCATCTGCAAAGTGGTAATTGTGTTGTATAAATTAAAAGATCCAACCCCCCAAAATTCCTTTTAAATTCCAGGTTGTAAGGGAACAAGATCGAGGGAATGCCAAGGGGGGTGAATACTTTTGCAAGGCACTGAAGTAGCCCAGGGAAAGCGACTCAGATCTGGGCAAGTGCTGAATGTGGCTAATGTCGAGACTATTTGGTGGACCAGACCAAATGGCCCAAACGCAAGTATGTTTATAAGCTGCCTAGAAGGCAGGCAGTGTCTGTTATGGTTGTATGGTTGTATGGTTGGGATCTAAGATACGCCCTTTGTTGGTTGGTTCTTGTTTGCCTGTTGGTTGGTTCTTGTTTGCCTGTTTCCACACAAATGATGATCTAATGGCCTTCAAGATGCTTGCTGGTAGACATCAGTGGGAGCAATACTTTGAGGAACTCGTCAACCCATTGAAGATATTCCCCTCTCACTAGGATACAACCTCAGATGGACAACAACAAATGACATAATACAGTGTTATTATTTATTTAACAAAAACTAAGCAAAACTGCAGAAGCAATGTGTGAAAAAATAAGTACACCCTTACTGCTTCCACAGGAATTAAGAGGAAGTAGCAGCCACTGTAAGCATGACCACCTCTATAAAGCAGAAGTTTTGGCAGTTTGCTGGTCTAGCGTTGTACAGTGTCTGCTAACACAATGTTAAGGAGCAATGATCTTGAAGAAGCAATCACTGCTGCCCATCAATCTGGGAAAGGTTATAGGGCCATTTATAAACTATTTGAAGTCCATTATTCTATAGTGAGAAAAATTATTCACAAGTGAAAAACATTCACAACAGTTACCAATCTTCCCAGGATTTTACACATTGTGCTGCTAACACGTATTTGGCTGATTAGATATTTGCGTCCATGAGCAGTGGTCACTGAGTGAATTTGCTGATCGCCGCATTAAACCGTCTTGGGCCCCGTTTCCTCCGGTACTTTTACGCCGCCTAGCGTTACCATCCAACCAAAAGTGATCCCTTTCACTTTCTTTTTCTGGAGGATGTTTATTTTAGGTGTGTTGTCCTGGCGTGGGTAAGAAAGTAAAAGGTAAATCCATACTAAGTTTCGAAGACTAGTATTTTATTTGGCCGATACGAAATTCATTAATGAGATTCTGTCTTTTTAGACCTATTAAAGACAGTGTCGTCACTTTAGGTAATTTGCCTAGGTAATTTAGGTCTTAGCACTTCCTTGAACTCTTCCTTGAGCTTAAAGCACACATTTTTGCAGCATGTACATAGGATTACTAAAGATGCATCAGGTTCTGCGCTGCGTTGTAAGGTGAATTTTCAGTGACGCGGCCTGATCTGTCGTGCTCGAGGCTGTATCAGACACAATGAACTGAAATAATCGTTCCGTTATACAATGTTGGAAATGTTTATTTCCATTTTTCATATTTTTCTATCTCCGACATATAAGAAGTACGATATATCTGCAGTATATTATTGCACGCTGTTCTTTTTAAAAAGACTGATTAAAAATACTCAGTGCTCATCACAATGATAGTACGCCTCACGATACCGCACGTATAAGTTTGTTTCGTATCGCATATTATGATTTCGGTTCCTAGTTAAAACACTGAAAGTTGTTAAAGGGGGGAGCCCGGTAGTGGTTTCAGCTCTGATAATTACAGTATGAGCTAGGCAGTGCAAGATTTCGGTGTCCTCCGGCGCTGCAGCGCTCGGGTGCAAATAATCATGCGAAATGAATGCTGCTCTTATGCCCCAAAATGTTTCCTTTAATGTGGTACTTTAGCTAGATTTCCTTTTAAATTTTTACAAACAAACTGGTATTAGAAATTAATCATGATCAGTCAATCAGTTTACAATTATTTTTAATTAACTATCCCTGCTGGAAAAAAACAGCATAAACCAGCACGATTTCCATGCTGGTTAGGTCTAGGTTTGGTGCTGGTGTAGCTGTGCTGGTCCAACAGCAATATTCCATTAATGATACTGGTCCACCAGCACCAAAACACGGCATATGGTGGTATAACCGCATGCATTATGCCGGTCATGCATGCAATGCTGGTGCATGCTGGTTTTTTCAGCAGGGATGAAAAGTCATGTTATCAGGATTCATAATGTATATATGGCCAATTATCGTGAAAAAGTGGTTGCTAGCCACAGGAATCACGAATAATTATATTTGCAAACGTTGTTTACGGAAAACACTTCTCAAACAGAACTGTAGAAAGCAGACTGAGAAAGTGCAACTGAGTTCATCTTCAGCCTGAAAGCTCTCAATTCAATGCTGTAACAGTAATAAAGATCTTACATTTGACAAAATCGCGAAGAAGAGGATGTTCTGTGTTTGCAGTGCTATCGTCTCCCCATACACTTACTCTTCATTCTGTGCTTAATCAGTGAGCCATAGATAATTTTTTTATCCGACAAGTCAATCTGCAGTTGAGACAGTTAATATCTGCTCCAGCAGATGGCAGCAGAGGACCGGACAATCAGAGTATGGGGGTCTCCCCACGGACGTTCAAGAGAACCGGTTGATAGACAAGCTCTACACTCACTTCCTGAGGTCCAGACATGGGGGAGGGGAGATAACCTCTGTCTCTATCACCAAGGCAACGCCTGCTTCTGCCCTCATCATCTTTGAAAAACGTGAAGGTTAGTGGATAGTAGGGGGTTGGACACATTGACCACACCCAAGAGCACAGAGGGGGTAGGGCAAATATCACCACTGAGGAAAGGGGTGCACATCAGGGAAAAGCATCTGAATGAAGGCAGGATATTAGTGGGTAATTTGATATGTGAGTAAATAAATAATTCCTGTTTATTTTCATTAACTTTCTTGACCACAGGAAAATTACAAATACAAATAAGAATTACAATAATAAATAACAGTGTAATAATAAGCAGTCTAGCAGAATTTCCCATGTAAAGAGTAACGACTAAGCCCTGCAGCGAATCTCTGCTTCACAAAAGCCCAGCTCCGGCTAGCTGCTGTCTATGCATTCTCTCAAACCGAAACTGATCGTTTAGGGTGCCTTTTCAGCGTTTTCATCACATTGTGGTTACGTGGTGCTGTTTAATAGAATAAAGCTCTAATTTGGGTGTCCCTTACCACCAACATTTCGCTTCAGATCACAAACAGTGGATGAGAGCGTCGTCCAGTATGGGAAACACATTTTATCTGTGGACAGCAAAGAATATGAGCTCACTGTGATTCTTCAGAACAAAGGAGTAGACCCTGATATGGTATGAATGATATATTTTTTAAATTGCAAATGACTAGCAGTCTACCTTACCCAAATTAATATTTTTTAGCTAGCTTTTTTTTTTTACCATCCCCCATCACGTTCTCTGTATCCTTTTTTCTCAGATCTTTGTTGAAATGATGGCGACGCTCGACTACAGCCAATTGCCCCTGAGCATGATGACGCCGACCGGCCCACAACAGTGTTTCCCTAATGTTCATTTCAGCATAAATCAGCCAAAGCAACTGTGCACCTTGAGGGGCCTTTACTCAGAGGTCCAGGGATTGATCTTGCAGCTGCTGGGCCTGCTAGGGACTCATTCCTCTTCTGATATCCAGCAGTTACCCCGAAATGGTGACTCAATGTATGAAGAAACGCCGAGTGCACCTCAAAGACCATCTGACCATCATGTGAGTACAAATAAACAAACGAGGACCACCCAACAAGAGCACATCTTAGATCCCAAAGCTGAATTATGGTCAGTATCCTCTGTTTATACTCATGGGTATGAAGAAGGTTCTACAAGGAGGGGAGGAGTTGAAGAACACCCCCCATCAAAGGACTGCTCCCTGAACGTGGATGCAGACATTATCCGCTACATGCGCTAGTACTATGGCCAAGAGCATCAATGCATCCTCAAGCGGCACGGCGTGGAGGCTGTGGAAGTGACCACACACAGCATCACCGCCCTCTTCCTGCAGGCCAGGATGGAGGAAACAGGGAAAGCTGAAGAAAGACTTGGCCAGGTTCAAGGGGACCTAAGCAGGCTGTACAGAGACCTGGAGGTTCACCTGTGCAAGGTGCAGCTGCCTAAAGAGACCGTCCCTCTGAGGGATCTTCAGGAGATTCCAGGAGCACTGCAGATCCGCATCCCCAAGCTGTTGCTCAGCAATGACCAAAGCCACATCTCCATTGTGGGAAACGTCAGTGAAATTTCTGATGCTAAGCAGTTCTTACTGGACTTTCTGCACAAAAAAGGGTGGCAGAAGGGCAGGTTCTGCCATCCAGTCTGTTTCTTTAGCCGGCAGAGCAAGAAGCTCTTTTATCCATACCTGCCCCCATCGGACCACATGTCACAGTCAATCGGGTGCGGAAGACTAGCGGTGCGCACAAGACAGAATCAAATAGGGATATCAAACTGGCTGCTAGGTTCAGCGAGCAACAGATTCAGATAATGGGTGAGAATGGACTAGCGAACAGATTAAATAAACTATTGCCCGAGGATTCACTGAGAGATCCATCATCCTCTGAAACTGCTGAGATGTTTTGCAGGAGGAATAAATTATGCGGCCATCCCCCGTTGGGTGACTAACAATCAATACAGGCAGTGCTTGCACAAAAACTGAGGCAGGCAGTCTTAAGAATGAGGAAGGACAAAGTACAGGAAGGACCAGTGGAGAAATCCTCATAAAGAAAGCAGACTTTCTGTCTCCCACCCAAGTGGGAAAAAATTTGCTCTTAAGCTTTGGGAACGCTGATTCGGTGCCCTTCGGTGAAAGCCCCTCGTTCACAGACTCTCAAAGCGCCACAGATCACACTAGGCCCTTTGGAAACAAAAAAGTGAATGCAACGGCACTTACTTCAACATGCCCCGGAGCTCAGAACACGCTGAGATGTGTCAGAGGCCCCTGTGGTCACGTTAGGTCTGAACAGGAATCAAAGGCGGCCGAAGATGAAGATCATACAGTGAAAAGAGAGAATTCATTCAGACCCAGCAGCCTGGGGGACATTGTTGAAGAAGGAAAAAGAGCTACAGTGCTGTGGTGTTACTTCCTCAAGTTATGTGGCATTACATAAAGGTATCCTATGACACCCTGCTGAAGGATATGACTTCAGGCCTGCAGATGATGGAAAGTCTGTCCAAGGGAGAGATCACCCTTCTTTTGAGGGGCAGGACCAAAGCCAGCGTGGGCACGTGCCAGCGGGAGCTTGAGAAGCTGGTTGCTATGGTCGCCACAGATTTCAGTACCCAAGAGCTGATGCTCGCTAAGCTTGGGATAGCCGACCCAAAGGATGAGACCCTGAAGATGTGCTGTGGCGAGATTCAACACAAGTTTCCAGAAGTTCAGATTCAACCCAGAAAAACAAGCCTCTTCATTGCTGGACCAAAGCTATTGTGTTCTAAAGTCGCCAGGATCCTAATGGAGGTGTTTGTCAGTAGCGTAAAGAAGGGCCAGGTAGAGATGTCTGTAGGGCTGGGCGGGCAGCCTTTTGCAGCCTTTTTCATTCATTCTGAGAATGTTGCTTCTTTGAATGAAACACAGCACCAAAAGGATGAGGGGCATGACTCCAGGAACCGAACTCTGCTCAGCCAAGACCTGGTTAAATCTAGGATCTCTCAGGATGACCCAGAGATGTGGCAGAGACACAGAGACACGCCCTAGCATCAGTAGAAGCAACATTTGACAGGCTGACTCCACCCAGGGACTTAAAAATAACGACAAAGGCGCTCCAATGAAAGTTGAAGGTGGATGGAAAGAACCTGTAATGAAGCAGAAGGTAGGAAGGGTTGGGCTCACAGAGGATGAGAGCCACAGAAATGATATATGCTCATCCCAGAAAGTGGTGGACATGATGGGGTTATTGTCATTGCCAACATTGTATAGCACAAAAGATACCGCAGTGTCCCAAACAGATCCGAAACGTAGGGATGAAAATAGACTATACCTGACGAAAGAATGGCTCTCACTCACAGATCTGGACAACCAGAACAAAAAATCTCTCAACCCTAGCAGGTCCAACTGGACACCAGAAGAACAGATAACCAGAGGTAAGGAGAATCAAGCCAGTTCTTTGCTTGTTCCTTGGCCAGGACGGACTGTGGAGTTTCCCTGTGTTTGAAGTGTTTTGTGAAACATGTGAACCGTAGAGTTTGCTCCCAAACACAGGGGGTCAGGGGTATTACAGGCACCTTTAGCTACAGCAAGGTACCCATCACCCTGCCTGGATACTGCAGAAATAAAACTGTGAAGATCACTTATAACATCCCCGATGGTATCCAAGGGGTAAGTGCTCACGTTATAGACCAGTTCCTCAAATCTGCATGGGATCACGTTATCCTCAGGGCTGTTGCTCTGACCCTGTAATGTACCTTGGGCATGGCAGGGGAGCTGCAGAAGGATGACTTTTATTTTGAAAATTAATAATATCGCTGAGAATTTTGAAGAAAAGCATTCGGAACCTGGTGGACACTCTCTCAAATTACGAATGTAGGTCAGGATTCCCTATACTCACCACATAGAAGAGTAAATCATAATATATAATTCATTTCCATTAGTATGTCCATGAAAGGGCCATGCGGAATAATTTATAAAGGTATATACTATCATTAATGATTAACTGTGCTTAATACATCTACTGTTTCTTATTAAAACCCTTTTACTGCTAGTGACAAGTTTATTTAACCAGCTGATCTATGATCTTTGATTTTGGCAGGAGTAATGGATGCAATTATATGTTTTCTGGGGCAGTGGTTGGCTTGAGGATTATTGGTAACAGGTGTCTCGTTTATATATACTTTCCTGCTGACATGACTGCATGCTTTTTAAAAAAATATATTGCCAAAAGAGTATTGGATCTATGCAGCAAAACGCTGTATTGATTCCTCAGGAAGGTCTCTGTCATGCTGTGGTCCATCTCACCAGGTAATGTACTGCTTCATCCATATAAGAATGTCACCCATCCCCTGGTGCTCCCTTCAGTGTTGGTGTGTTTGAAGCCTACCTTCCAGTCACCGGACTGATGCGAAGATTACTCTCAGGGCTGGAGCATGCCTTCTCACATGGCCTGACCTTCACTGTGACCTCGGGTGCCTGGGTAACGTGGTCAGGGAAAATCCCCAAGACCAAGGCAGTGGGTGGAAAAGCTAGGTGAGTGGAGGCAAACCAACAGCACAATGGTGGCACGCTGCACTGCAGCCAGGAACATGTTTCTGTGTTTCTCAACCCAGTGCTCAGAAACCCCCAGACCACATTTTTGCTCCCTCTCAGCTCCAGGCCAATCAGGAACACCGAATACCTGGTGTAGGTGCATTGGGAGCCAGGGTGGAGCAAAAATGTAGGACTGTTTGGAGGTCCCCAAAGCCTGGACTGAGAATCACCGGACTATAAATCAGGTTCCAGAAGACTGCTAATAGCCTTTGTCGTGAAACATAACATAATATAAACTCCCCACCAGGACAATTGTTTTGGATAAAACATACATTATATCATATGGATGAAACCAAAAGAAATCCAGTGGATGTGTATGTGCTTCTTGAACAAATCTTGCTCATTTGATTCTTTCATGCCAGAGAGACAACGTAATGTATTCCAGCTTAAAAACATGATTTTTGGCTACTCCTCAGTCGATTCTTATGTCGAGAAGTGAGACTTTTCCTTTGCTGACAATGCATTTGACTTCTGCAAAGGAACAGGCCATTAACTCTTAGCTATGGTACAGAACTCCTATACTCCACCCCCACCCCCCAGATGACTGATGGTGGGCAAATTATTTGCATGCGAGGTCCAACTGTTCCGTTATAGATCTCATTTGCAAATTGCCTTCTTGGAGAGTTCAGTCACTCGGTTTCCCAGAAAACTCGGGGTTAAAAAAAAGAAAAAAGAAAAAAGCTTGGTTGCGGAATGAACCGAGATGCCCAAGAGCTGCCTGTGCACTCAGTGCCGCGGCGACAGGTGAGTCATCGCTGGCTGAGAAGGTGAAAGCGCGGCAGCATCCGAGCGCTGCATACGTATCGTACAAGCAGCTACACACTCAGCCTGATATTGTGTAGCTGAGGGCTGTTGCATGGCAGCTCTGGAAGGCTCCCCGAATCTTTTTCCCTTTAGCGTATCATGCCTAGAAAAGATGGAATAAATATGGCATCTTTAAACTGCTGTCATTGCATTCGTTTGGTACTTAGCAGATGTTATTATCCAAAGCAATTTACAATGGCTGTTTCTTCCACCCACCCAGTCATTCATCTTCTATAACCACTTATGTAGTACAGGGCTGTGATGGATGCTTCATGCATATGGATATTTTACCAGAGTATGAACTCAGGCACTATGTTCCATTGGCTGTGACCTCCATGCTAACTGCTGTAGCATGGGGCTAAAAAATGTCATTAATTCTGGACTTTGATTAACCAACAGACTGATATTGAAGCTAGAATGTTACTAATAAATAGGTACTGAAAAATGCAAATAATGAAAGAGTTGCATCCTAGGCTACCAAGTGTTGAGAATGGGGAGTTGTCTTGCAGTACCATACTGGGCCACAGGGGATGCTGTTTGTCTTCAGCAGTTGGGGAACAACTAGAGACAGCTCTGAACATCAGAATTCCACCCGCCACGTGCTTAGAAAATTAAGTGCAGCCTGCTGGCTTGAGCCAGGGATATGCACGTCCTCACCAGCAACTGCCATCTGTTAAAATTACAGGAATGGCTACCCGGACTCCAGCTACGTCAACTGCCTGTCCAACGTGCTGAAATCCTCCGGCTTTGCAAAAATTTCCGTGGCAGAGACTCAAAGCAAACCGACGTCACCGTGCCAATCGCAGGCGGACTCCCTGGCCAAATGAAGCCGGTTATGAAGCTCCCTTTGGGAAGTTTATTTCGTGCGTTAATAAAAATTACTCGAACTTGCGTGTGACACGGAGTACAGTGGGTCAGAGGCGATCCACAAATGTCTGCGGCGTGAATGAAACGGCACAGGCGTCATTAATAAATACCCCTGGAAGTACTGACAGAAATACCTGCATTGTTTTATAACAATTCTAATTAATATGGTGACACGGTAAGGCTTCACATTTAGCCTGTTCCATAGATAGAGGGTTTATGACATCGCTGTATTCCGTTGTCAAGGAAACACGAAAAAAGATCAGTTCTGTGCCACACCCAGGTGGCCGAGCGTGCTCACGTCAGCGATGGTAATCGCCGTGTACAATCCGGAGGATAGCGGGAAGGCAAATGCGATTAAACACACTTCAGTCTCGACCTTTTTGCTATGCTTTTTATTAGTTTTGGAAAACATGTAAGGCATATGGTAATGTAAGAGAAGCATCACAAATTCCAGTGCGTGTGGACAGCATCGCGTGACGTGGTCGACCCGGATTCAAAGCACGGAGAGCAGCACTTATTCTAAGGGTTTAAGTACAAAGTTGGGGGGGAGGGAGTTAAAATAAGTCAGAGTATTGTCAGAAAATGCCGACAGGCACCTCCCAGCAAACGTGCAGCCTGTGGGGGGTGGGGGGCAAAGGAAATGCCAAAATGTGTAGGTGCAGCAGAGAGGTGGTGTGGCTTCCCGGGGGGGGGGGGTTATTAAAGTACTCCATCAATCTCGAGTGTGTGGCATCGACAATGCTACGTGCAGGAGCCCCACCCCCCAAAAAATAACGGTCCTTAAGCTTCCTGGATGGAGAATGCAGTGTAGAGAAATCTGGAAAACCAATCCGGCATCAGGGCCCTGCACACAGGGGTGGGGGGGATTGATCATCCAACATAGCAGTGCTGACCCCCCCCAGCACACACACACACACTCCAGCCTCCCACCCCAATCCACTGAGACAGGTCCCATCCAGCCTTAATCTGGAAGCCATTTTGGCTCAAACGAACAGCCCTCTAGTGCCACGCTGCCCCCTAGAGGGGGGGAGGAAATTAACATGCCTGCATCACGCTAAAGGACAGCAACCCTGGCAGCAGCCATGGTCAAGGGTGGGGAGGGAAACGGGAATGTGTGGAACTGGAAGTGCCTGGAAGGCAAGCTTCCCGACAGCTGTGGCCAAGCGCAGGCCCGGTGGGGGTGGGG
>JAODKL010000001.1:38543723-38555543 GCA_026780765.1 Petrocephalus schoutedeni | reverse complement strand
GCGGGGCCCCGGCCGCTCCGCGCAGCGTCTCCCCCCCGCCCCCGCCACCGCCACCGCCGCCGCCGCTCCCTCCCGCGGCCCCGGCCCGTCCGCAGCGTCCCCGGGCGGCCCCGCCACGTACCTTCAGCAGCAAGGCCTTCGTCCTGGCGCCATCTTCGCGAAGCCTCTGAAACCCGAAGAGGGAGCTGCGGGGCGGAGGGGGGAGACAGACACAGGCGGCCGGGCGTTAGTGGCGGCGGCGGCGGCGGGAAGCGCGCGGGCAGCGCGAGGCGAGCGGCGGGAAAGGCGCGGCGCGCGGCGGCCGCCCTGACCTGTCGGCGCCGGCCAGACGCTCCCGCTCCTGCGCCGTCAGCCTCGGGGACTCCTCCTCGCTCGCGCTCGCTCTTCCCGCCGCCATTTTCTTTTCCTCATCACCGGCGGCGCCGAGACTCCGAGCGGGAACGCGGGCGACGGCGGCGAGCGACGCTCCGCACGATTTCATGAACGACGCGGCGGCCGGGCGGCCGGGAGACTCCGGCGGCTGGGGCCCGATGGGGCGGAGAGAGACGGACGCGGGGAGAGTGACTTCGCCTCCAGGGCTAATGCGCGGAAACAAGCGCAGATCCTGCAGGAGAAGCGGACTTCCGAGCGCCGTCGCGTTACATCGCCTTTCTCCGGCGTGTGAAGCGCCGCCCGCAGTCTAGGCGCCGCGCCGCATGCAGCGTCTCCCGCAGCGCGCTTTCTAATCGGCCTTTATTTGCTAATATCGCAAACTTCCCCCCAAACCTCCAGCTCAAAGTTGTTGTAATTGTGTCACACAGGCGAACCCACGCCGCCGTCGCCGGAACGCCCTCTCCCCGCCGCGCAGCCAATGGGAGCGCTCGCACGCCGACACGTGACCGGCCAGTCTTCGGATTCCTTTCTCCGGGGCTTCGCCTCTCACACAAACTTGCTAGGGGGAGGGCGAGAAATACACAGTCAACTTTACGCATTTGTACGAGCGGCTGCGATTGGCTGTATTTCTGCAATCATTATGACGCAATTCGGTTTCTGTTTTTCCATTGGCTGACTTTTAGCTCTCATTAGCTTAAGTTGGGCGTGAAGCATCACGTTAGATTGCTCCACGACATAAATAGAGAGTTGCATCGTCTAATGCCCTATTTTCTTAGCGATCTCGGTAGCTGGTGTGCTATGCAGCTTTGTGTGAGGCTTATTCTTGAGAAAATAGCAGTTAACGTACATCTACTTTTTATCAAACAATAACGATAATAATGTCTGTTGAAATATTTATATTGATATGTTGCAGGTATTTTGACCACTCGGAAAACAATCCCTTCTCGTCGTTGAACTGCAGTTAGTTTTACTTATTGGTGTGGTCGGTTTTATTTCGGTTTTTCTTTCTTTTTTTTAAAGCTTCGACAGTCAAAGAAATGACAAGTTCAGATAAACAGCAGTTGGAGAATCGCCTTATTTGTTACCTTGTCGTTTTATCACATGCCATATTAGCGTTAAAGTGTAAATGATATGCAGACGTAGTTGGGGGTTCCGCATAGTCATCGTTCGTTTTCGATATCCGCTCACTTACCAGCATTTAGCGACCTGGGAATGCACAGTGCGTCCTAGAGCAGCGCCGTACGTCCGTGCCATTTAAAATGGCCGATAGTTACACAGCCTGAGCAGTGAGATCTCTGTACCTCTGTGCCAGGTGTGAGCCGCTATACCACTGCTATGCGATATGCGTGCTGGTCGTCCGTTTGCTATTTATGGGAAAGGTTTTTTAGTTACATCTGAGGAAAATCTCACACACACAACAACACTGTCCCTGACATACTTGTGAGATACATTATGATGGGCATAACTGGTCTATGACGGGAAACTGTTCTGCTACATGACAATACTAACGCAATATTCCTTTGAGAAATCCATATTCCAGCTTCACCAAGGACTGACTGAGTTAAGGACATTTTAGCTTTGTGATGTACTGTACACCAGCCATTACATCCCCCTCGTGCTAGCAAAACAGGGCTGACCCATCGAGGCATGGGCTCCGTAAGACCTCTGAAGGTGTCCTGTGGTATCTGGCACTGAGACGTCAGCAGCAGATCCTTTAAGTGCTGTAAGGTGCCTCCATGGATCTGAGCTGTTTATCCTGCATATCCCACAGATGCTTGATTGGATAGAGTTACGGGGAATTTGGAGGCCAAGTCAACACATTGAATTCTTTTTCATGGTTCTAAAACCATTCCTGAACAAATTTTGCAGTGTGGCGGGTGCATTATCCTGCTGAAAGAGGCCACTGCCTTTGGGGTGTATCATTGCCATGAAGGTGCTACTTGGTGTGCAGTAATGTTTAGGTAGGTAGTATGTGTCAAAGTAACAACATGAATACCAAGACCCAAGGTTTCCCAGCAGAACATTGTCCAGAGCATCACACAGACTCTGCCGACTTGCCTTCTTTCCAAAGTGTATCCTGGTGCTGTCTCTTTCCCCAGGTAAATGACACACACGCTGGCCTCCCACATGATGTGACAGAAAATGTGACTCATTAGACCAGTCTACTTTCCTCCATTACTCTGTGGTCTAGTGCTGATGCTCACATGCCCATTGTAGGCACTTTCAGCAGTGGACAGGGGTCAGCATGGGCGCTTGATCAGTCTTGACCAGCCTGTGGCCATTCATCCATATATACGCAGCAAGCTGAAATGCATTGTGTGTTCTGACACCTTTTTATCATAGCCAGCAATAACTTTTTCAGCAATTTCTGTTACGGTAGCCGTCCTCTGAGATCAGACCAGACAGGCTACGCTTCGCTCTCCACATGCATTACTGAGCCTTGGGTGCCCATGATCTTGTCACTGGTTGGCCTTCTTTGGACCACTTTTGGTAGGTACTAACCCAGGGGTGGGCAATCTTATCGGCAAAGGGCCGGTGTGATTGCGGGTTTTCTCTGCAACTCCCTAATTAGGTTACTAATTAAAGGACTGATTGGCTGAAGAGTCCTCACACCTGGGTTTGAACAGCTGACCTTAGGGTTATCCCGGATACCTGCATAGACACCGGCCCTTTGCGGATAAGATTGCCCACCCCTGTACTAACCACTGCATACCGGGAACACCCAGCAAGACCTGCGCTTCTGGAGATGCTCTGACCAGGTCCTCTACCCATCAGAATTTGGCCCTTGTCAGAGTCGCTCAGATCCTTACACCTGCCCATTGTCCTGCTTACAACACATCAACTTCAAGAACTGACTGTTTATTTCCCTAATATATAATGAGACCTTTGACAAGTGCCAGATTATCAGTGTTATTCACTTCACCTGTTAACGGTTTTAATGTTATGGTGATCAGTGTAGATGTTGTTTAGCTTTAAATGAGTTATTTCGTTGCTACCTGCATCACTGCGTTTTAGAGGAGAATAATAATTAGCCAAAACCCTCTCAAATTGAAAGTCTCCCGTCACAGTCACAGAGGTAGCTGGTCTCTAGTCATTAGCACTGATAAGTACATGGAGTTTGGCATGGGTTTGTCACCAAACTAAAGCTTGTATGCAACACATTGTTTTTAAAAAGGATCACTGTTTAAAAATTGCTCGGAGGAAAAAAAATTTTACTACTTTATTTTCTTCAGTCTTAAAAAACACTAAATAATACATAATGAGCAGTATTTATGAAATTCTGCGTTTTCCGAGAATTGCGTAATGGGGCAATAATTGTGAACTAAAAGTTTTGTTTGTTCCGTCATTAAACCTGTTATTTTTGATTATCTTTTTAGATTAAATAATGGTACATCTGATCTTTTAATACAATGATTTTACACATAAGCAAGCTTAAATCAAGCTGTTGAAGTGCTTGTGGTGAGTAATAATTCTGTTAACCTTTAATTAACTGTACATTGCTGACAGTGCAGGGACTCGATGGGCACCAATGGAGACATGGATTGCGTTTCCAAAGACGCATCGCCAATGAGCCTAGCCAGACATGCAGACGTCCTGGCACATTGCAATGGTTAGCATGTCATCCAGCTGCAGTCCTTATTTTAAGGCACATAGGGAAATGGTTAACTGTAACGGCTTATTCTGAGTAGGCTTTGCTGTGGTGGAAGCCATGAGAAGACGATCATTACCACTGGGCTGATGCCAAATTGCCACTCCAGGATATCTGGCGCCCTCCCAGCCCGAGCCTAGCTAGAATAAAGCAACACAGATTGAGAAGAAAATAACTGTCGCTCTCATTAATTGACTCTCACAATTAAATTATATGTTGATAAAAACACATTTACAGTTTATTTCATGAGCTTTGTGCAAATTGGATGGGCGAAAGGTAGGTTAAAATAACTGCAATCTCTTTTCATATTTTGCATTTTCGCTAACTTATAATTAATTAACCACAAACTAAGCCTGAGTTACATACTGATCCCACGTTAATTGATCATTAATGAATCGTGACGCATTGCTGCGTGTTTAGTCGTCATTAAAGAATCGTTTCACATCCTTTATGTCAAGTAGCAACTACATTTGTTCATAATTTGTACTTCAGTAGTACCCGAGTTATCGCTAAGTACGTCACTGTATTTGCGCTTATTCCTAGTCCTGTGTACGCATCCTTTATTTGGCAGGGAAAAGGGGCGCTGTTCCTTTAAGTGACGTCACCCGGTGGGCCGGGCTTACGGAGCATGATTGACAGGCGTCCGGCTGTTTACTGCAAAATGGCGGAGCGCAGGGAAGGTGAGTGTTTGTTTGCTTGTTTGATGCGCACATGGGTAATGATGCTAGCCTGCACTGCGGTGATCCTTCGGCTAACTAGCAGTCCGGGCAGCCTTAACTAGTCCGCCTGCTAACCAGCAGGTTATCCGCGAGGGGAACGCCCGTCCGCTTAACGCTTAGCTCCGGATCTCCACTGACAGCCCGAGTCTCTAAAAGGAATGTCACAATTCTGTAATATTAATATTTTTATAAGATGGCCAAAATGACTGACCTCCATAATGCATTCCATTACATACAGTACGGACTTTAATAAATTATGGATGTTTTTAATAAATTATTCATTAGTGGAGGCGCACTGCCAGGGAGGTGGCAGTGCATGCACAGGCTGGCCGTCTGGCCGTCATGCACAGGCTGGCCGTCTGGCCGTCATGCACAGGCTGGCCGTCTGGCCGTCATGCACAGGCTGGCCGTCATGCACAGGCTGTCCGTCTGGCCGTCATGCACAGGCTGGCCGTCATGCACAGGCTGTCCGTCTGGCCGGGCATGCACAGCGGCCATGGGCGCGCTGCTGACGTCGGCTGCCCTGTGCAGCAGATCCGGAGAGCGACGACGAGCCCTTCGAGGTGATGGACCTGACCGACTACGCCAGGCGCCACCAGTGGTGGAGTCGCGTCTTCGGCAACAACTCGGGCCCGATTGCCGAGAAGTACTCGGTGGCCACGCAGATCATGATGGGCGGTGTGACTGGCTGGTAGGTGTCTGATGTGGGCAGCTGTGCGCCAGAGCAGAGCACAGGATGACAAGTGGCTTCCCGATCAGGGATCGCACTCAGCCACAAAGTGTGTTTCCATTCTCACTCCTTTCTGGTACCCGGTATTTCTGCAAATACAAATTAGGTTGCATGGGATTAGGACATGACAAGCAGCCATGTACACTGCATTGTTTATGTTGTTAATACTCATAACCATAACCTTTTTTTGTGAAGGTGTGCAGGCTACCTTTTTCAGCGGGTTGGGAAAATAGCAGCGACCGCTGTTGGTGGAGGATTTCTTTTATTGCAGGTAATCATAAAACAGATAATCACAAGGAAAGCAAGCCCACTGAAATTGTAAAGGAATGATACCGGAATCGGTCTTGGATCATATAAGCAGCCTTGGACTGTGTATCATGTTTTTTGTGAAAGTGGTGCCCGTCACGCCGTGGTGGTCACAGCCCTGTCTCGCTACACAGATCGCAAACCACAGTGGCTACGTACAAGTGGACTGGAAGAAAGTTGAAAAAGATGTAAATAAAGCTAAGAAACGGCTGAAGAAGAGGGCGGACAAAGCAGCCCCTGAAATTAACACGTTTATTGAAGAGGTGAATCTTATGCTGCAACATCTAAGTGTGTCTTATTCTTGTAATGCACATTACACGTCACAATCAGTGGCTATGTGAATGGTCCATGTTTTTGATAATTTTAGAAAAACTAGGACCTGTGATTTGACATTGATTTCCCATAGAAGCTTTCTGTGTAATAGAACTGTTATTGCAGTGTCAATATTCATAAATTTCATAAATAAATTTCCAGAAATCCATAATTTAAAAATCGTTTTTGGTGGCAGTGCCCTTAAGGATGACGAGTAAAGTTGGTGCTTTTAATTTTCACTTTCAAAGGAAAATAAAAACAGGAATTCAGAGACCTTAGGGGTGTTCCTCCAAGCAGGATTTCTCACTTGGCTGGGCTTCCTTAAGCCAGAAGTCTTGACCGTCCAATAGGAATGCTCCTTACCTAAACTCCTATTGGACAATCATGACTTCTAGTTTAAGTTAACCCAGCTAAGTGAGAAAACCTGCTATTCAAGTTTAAGTACAAACAGAATATTAAGAGAGAGAAATGACACAAAGCAATATTACATATCTTGTATCGATTGAGTTTTATGGAATGTCGCATTAAGGGCTGTAGTGAATTTCTGTTATGTTTTGTTTTGAAGCCGGACCATTTCTGGCCAACGTGTCGACTCAGTTTGCCTGTTGCTTTGCAGTCCACAGAGTTTGTGAAGAGGAACATTGTGCTGTCCAGCGGATTTGTGGGAGGATTTCTGCTTGGGCTAGCATCCTAAGATCTCGCGCTGCAGTTTACCTTTGAACAGCAAGCTGATATAACTGTGAAGTATTTTCTCCGTCCTTGCACTGGCGGGCGGGAGATGGTACCCTACGTCTGCAGGGACGGGCACTGAACACGGCACCCGCAGCGACACCATCCTGATTTGCTGCCCCTCCCACACTATGCTTGTATAGCTGGTTACCAGTGGAAGGTCCTAAAAACACAAAGCAACGCAAGACTGAACTAATGTACTGTTTGTGGGAGGGGCCTCGGCCGTCGACTCCATTCTGACTATTAGCTATATAGTTTGACTTGTCAGCAACAGCGTATGTTTGCGGCATCTCGATTACACAGTCGTATGTATTGTCCTGCATAGAGAAAACAGCATTTCCACTGTGTGAATTCTAAACCCTGTAGGTAGATAATATTGCTATTATGAATAATCTTTTCAGTCACAAATGATTTATGTATTGCCGTTTCAACGGCACAATGCTAATTGTAAAGGTTCAGTGCAATGTATTTGTTTTTGTGCCAAAATAACTAATTTCTTGAATGTGGATATCTGAAATAAAAAGTAAACCTTGTGCCTTTGTGTCCTGATTTCTCGCATTCAGCATCCAGTGTGGCTTTGTAGTATACATTCATATTGTGAATGCTGCCGTAAATTTTAGGATAGAGAGTGCCTGTCTCTGCCTGCCTGTTCGTCCACCCATCCACACCTGCATTGTACGGGGCTGACTTGCGTATCTTGGCAACCGTATCTTGGCAACGGCAAACAGTAAGGCGTCTCAGGAAGAGCGTCGCCCGTGGAGTCGGCATCATGGTGCTGCCTGTGCTTCAGGGCAACTCCGCCAGCAAAACCGTAAGTGGCGTATATTACGGCGCATCAGCAGCCTTATTTAGTCTTTCACTATTATTGTTTGGCAGTTAATTTAATGAGCTACCTGGCGGTGTGACGAGGTGTTTTTTTCTTTCCAGTTGGGAAAGGAGGCTTTTCACAAAGCCCAGCATTTCGATTATCGCAGTGGAGTGGCCTTGATGCGCTCCAAACAGCCCACCATCTCATCGGAAGGAGGACCTCCCTCATGGGTCGCCTTTGCCAAGCAGGTTGCTGCAGTTGTGAGATTTTCAATTTTACATGCATGTTTCATTTTGTGGGTTTCGCAAACTACCCCGACGCGTTTGATGTAGCGAATTTTCGGTTTATAATGTAATAATACAGATTTGTAATGTTTTTTTGTGTGAGAGTGCGTCTGAAAGCCCGAATGTCACACCAAAGGCGTGAGAGCTGGCAGCCCTGTCACTAGTCAAAATGGGACCTACAACATGTTCCAGTCAAGCCCTGTAGGCTTATGCCATGCAGGCTAATTTGATGTTGTTGGGAACATTAAGTGCACCCTTGTGGTGATTTTTCCTTAAGCATTCGCCATGGAGAACCTCCATAACAAAAAATAGCATTTATAACGATTGTGTTTAATTCCACTTATTATTTGCTTTACTGGTAGCTCAGACGAAAGATCGTAAGGGTCTATTTTCAGGGACAAACATGCAGATTGGGAAAAGTGAAATAGTCGCACGTCCACAAACAATTCCTCCGCGTGACCTGCTGGTGCCCGCAGGCGCTGCGCTTCGATGCGCATTTCCAGGAGGCCGTGACTGAGAGCAGGGACGAGGCCGTCAGAGTCAGGCAGTGCAAGATTTACTTCTACCTTGAAGACGACACCATTCAGGTGGTAGAGCCAGAATTGAAGAACAGTGGCATTCCACAAGGTACTGGAGAGTGGCACTTGGAACTCATTTATAAATACCACTGAAACTCATGGTTCTCAATACCGAGAACGCAAGATCGTACTTGTGGTCCTGACAAGAGCAGTCTCCCAAAAACGAACTTGTGGAACAATAAATCATAGGACTGGTCTCATTTGGTGAGGAATCAGCCTATGAATCCTTGATATTTGGGCTGGGGTTAGCATGACATCTGGGGATATTTACCGTCCTTGGTACTTCTGTTCTTGGCATTGGAAGTGGTCTGTGGCAATGGAAGATGTTGTAAAATGAGTACAGGAGAACACAAGTACGGTCCAGTGGGCATATTAAGAAACACCCAGTGTTTTTATGCAGCTTCTAATGCAGGGGCGGGGGACCTGATCCATGGAGGGCCGGTGTGGGTGCGGGTTTTTGGGATCACCTCTCAATCAGCCAATAAGAGTGGGTCCCCAGGACTGGAGCTGAGTAGCAATGCTCTATCATTGGCTGATTGAGAGGTCATCCCAAAAACCCGCACCCACACCGGCCCTCCATGGATCAGGTTCTAAGGAACGGCCCTCCACCTTACTCACGATCCCTACCCCAGGAACCCTCATCCGTCGCCAGCAGATACCCCTTCCACCACCAAACGACGACCAGATCTACGCCGCACATCACTTCAACATCAACCAGGAGATATCGCTCTACGGCCGCACTTTCTCCATCACCGACTGCGATGCCTTCACGCGTAACTTCCTGAGGAAGCTCGGTGTGCGGCTGAACCCGCCCGCGGCCACCCCGGAGGACGCGTACGGCACCCGTCGCCGGCAGGTGAGGGAGTCCGTCACATTTTACCAGTGCTTATTTGCTTCTGTGGTGTTGCCTACTGGGCTCAGCAGGTCATGTCCCGCCTGCCTCAGATGGAGGCCAGCATGAGGCCGCTAAGGCCCTACGAGAGGCAGGACACGCTGCGGCAGTTCCTCGAGCATGACCGCGAGGTTCTCCGCTTCTTCTGCCTGTGGGACGACTCAGAGACCATGTTCGGGGACCATCGCCAGCTCATCCTCCACTACTTCCTGTCTGACGACACCATCGAGATTCGGGAGGTCTTCCAGCCCAACTCGGGCCGGGATACCGTGCCTAAATTCCTGAACAGGAGCAAGCTGCCCAAGGTGGAGCTTCAGTCAGGCAGGAAGGTTGCGAGTTTCTGACAGACAAAGTGTTATTAGCTATATAAGTCATGTTTTGCGTTTGGATGAATGTCCTTGGAAAAAAACCGAGAGCTGTCTACTTAAATGTGCAGGGATGCAGCGGATCTTGTCACTGGCTGCAACATTAGAGATAAATAAAGCTTCCCGACTTGGGAAAAGTGCTGGAGCTTTTGACCTTCTTGTTCCCGTTCTCCGTCAGCACGCCCCCAGCCCTAAGCCGCAGCCCGGAGAAGTGGCCCATCGCACAGTCCTCAACGTTTTTGGCCCAGTGGGAAATGGGGGGCGCTACATTCTCGATAGCCTCAAAGTAGGTAAAGTTTGTGCTTGGGGACCAGTGTTTTCCATTGTGTGTGTGATTTCTGTGGGACAGAAGGCACTGGCCGTGAATATGTTAGATCCTAAGAATCCCTTCCATTCTCCAAACTGTCATGTCCTGTTTACATGTTTTTGGGGCAGGGTTGATTGACAGCACACAGTGAGCCCACCCACCACAGTTTTGAAGCCTCATTTCTGCATAATTAGCCGACTTAGTTGCAGTGGGGTTAATGTGCAGTCTTTCGATTGCTTGCTGCTTTATGCAGACAGGTGCGATTCAGGAGGACTTCTACAAGCACTGTGACCTGGCCCTCGGAGCGGTTATCAGCGTCTGGGGCAGGACGGTGCTGCTCTGTGACTGTGACAGTTTCACCAAGGAGTTCTACCGCTCCAAGTATGGCATAGGTAAGCTGTGGCCTGAGTAGGCATGAAAATCCTAAGCTAATGTGCAAACGTACTTGGCATGAACCAGAGAAGCAGGTAATCCCTAGGCTGGAATGTCACAGCAAATCATGGCGTCTTTGTGAGTTCATGGGTGGCCAACTGTCTTACTGTTTAATTGATTTGTTCCGTCCGTCTGACCGGATCTTGGCGGAACAGGGCCTAGAGATTTGAGTGGCGTCATTACCTATGCCTGCCCACCAGGTGTCACTAAAGGGACAGACTTCTCCCCTCTGTGCAGGGCTCAGGTATCGCATGTTGGTTTCTTGCCGCATAGGCAGCAGTGTGCCTGGAAATTCTGAAACCCCCTAACAGAACATCGCCTGGGGCGACCCTGTGCAATTTTACATACAATTTGATGTATTCAGGGGCTTCTCCCTGTCAAGTGCAGGAAGCCGGATTCTGTCAGGGTGTCCAAGTGCCTCTGATGCCCTGGATCACAGGTGATTTATTTCAGAACTGTCAGCTTGTATATTGTTATCCCTGTGACAAGAACTTTTCTGTAGATGCAGTGTTCCCTCCAATTTGTATTAACACATTAATGCAAATTTACCTATTTTCCGTGATTCATTGCTTGAATATGGCTGGGTAGGAAACCAAGGATTAAATCCATGTGGGTTTTTGAAAACAAGAATTTGCTTAATGTCAAAGTTCTTAATTCTAATGTTTATCAGCATGACGGCTGGGATGAACTTTGAGTGGGATACACTGTTTTCTTTTCTATTATGCGGTTATAAGTCTCAGGGACCTTGTTTTTCGATATAATATCACCAAGGATCTTTGGATTTCCAGAAAGACACAGCTGCAAACGATGTTACCGGGCTCAGTGCCCTGAACTTCTTGGAAGAGTGTCTGTGCTCATCACGACCCTGGAAGACAGACAGACGGAGGGATGTAAACGATGCCTCCGCCATTCCAGATTTCCAGTATGAAATGTAGCAGGGAGCAGTGGGAGAGGGGGCTGTGTATCTCCGGGCACAGATAACAGGAGGGGCGTGATCGCGTAGGCCCGTCATCCCACGCGCTCGGCTGTGTAGTACGACAGGAGTATGTGCATGTCCGCGCACAGTAGGCTGATCTCTGCCTCGCTGATTGAGTACCTCACTGACTGAGTGCCCCTCTGACTGAGTACCTCACTGACTGAGTGCCCCGCTGACTGAGTGCCCCGCTGGCTGAGTGCCCCGCTGACTGAGTGCCCCTCTGACTGAGTGCCCCGCTGACTGAGTGCCCCTCTGACTGAGTGCCCCGCTGACTGAGTGCCCCTCTGACTGAGTGCCCCTCTGACTGAGTGCCCCGCTGACTGAGTGCCCCTCTGACTGAGTGCCCCGCTGACTGAGTGCC
>JAODKL010000001.1:38429315-38441307 GCA_026780765.1 Petrocephalus schoutedeni | reverse complement strand
GGATCTCTCGGCCTTTGGGAGCACCCACATGCCTCCGGTGTGGATCTCTCGGCCTTTGGGAGCACCCACATGCCTCCGGTGTGGATCTCTCGGCCTTTGGGAGCACCCACATGCCTCCGGTGAGGATCTCTCGGCCTTTGGGAGCACCCACATGCCTCCGGTGTGGATCTCTCGGCCTTTGGGAGCACCCACATGCCTCCGGTGTGGATCTCTCAGCCTTTGGGGACCCATCCCCTAAATGTGCTGTATTGCTAAGAGAGAGTCTTTGATGCAAAACGAGAGTGTTCAGCAGTCGGGGAAGCATATTACAGTCTGCCTTAGTATTTATTTATTTATCTGAAAGCAGGCTGTCTTTCTTAAGCTTACAGTTTCTATATGGGACTGATGTACATTTTATAACTCATAAAGGACAGACGAGCTAGCTGCAATTTTTACAGTTTTTGCAAAAAATGTGTTTATGGACTTGAAGGCTCAGAATTCTGCTTTGAGTACAGACGCACTTCTGGGCACCTGTAATGCAGTTCTGATCTGACAGCCATTAACATGAATTACCCTCCCCCGCAATCTCGCCCTGCGTGTGCAAGCGAATTGCTGCTTACACTGAAGACAACGGCTTGCACTCTGACCTCTTACCACACTGCGCGCTCTTTGAGGCTTTATGCTGCCAACTTAATCTACATTCTGAGGACTTTACACAAACGACAGACAAAATATAAAGTGTCCGATGTACAGAACTGTGCAGAAGTCTTGCAGTGGATATGATATTTTAATTATTTTTATGCTGGAATTTATATAGTTAAACTCTGGTTTTATGTCTGTCAAAGTCCGTCAGCTTAGCAATTCCAGAACCCATTCCTCAAGTCGTGGCACTATTTGTGATTGGGACCCAGTATGCAGAATTGTGGAAACAACCAGCATTTTGGGCATTATGCTTTAAAAACTACTGCACAATATTGACAGTAATGTTTATAAATAATTAAGGAATGTTACAAATATCATGCATTAATAAGTCAATAAGTCACTGGAGCAATCTCTAAAAATTGGAAGTGTTTCCACAATTTTGGCCGCTACTGCACTCATACGTTTGTTGAACTTGACCACTGGCTCACTGCAATGAGCTGATCTGTACCCTAGGAAGTTATTTTGCTGATTACCTTAATCACTTTAGTTAGCTGACGTGAGCACGAGACCCCTAGGAGAGGCCTGGGAATTGAAACAGTGTTGGTCCAACGCCATATCAGTAACTTTATATTTTTATTGTGTCACTGTATTTTTGTGTGTATTCTGATGTTAAATTGTGAGTTTTGTTGAGCAAATTGCAAAAATATATGTTAAGTGCTTTCCTCAGGGTTATGATGTAATTAACGGTCTGGGATTTGAGCCTAGAACCTCTGGGATATCCATGCAGGGCTCTGACCTATAGCACGTCTGTGGTATATGGACGCCCTCTGGGATATCCATGCAGGGCTCTGACCTATAGCACGTCTGTGGTATATGGACGCCCCCTGGGATATCCATGCAGGGCTCTGACCTATAGCACGTCTGTGGTATATGGACGCCCCCTGGGATATCCATGCAGGGCTCTGACCTATAGCACGTCTGTGGTATATGGACGCCCTCTGGGATATCCATGCAGGGCTCTGACCTATAGCACGTCTGTGGTATATGGACGCCCCCTGCAGCCGGTGGCTCACACTTCTCTCCTTTGATAAAGGCGTGACAGGAATGCCGTCGCATGGAGCGTAACTCGGCTATGCTGTAACTATTTAGACATGAGGCCATGTCCTGCAGGTGCCATAAAGCCCATTGTTCCTTATTTCCTCATAGCGCTTTCCCTTCTGTTTTTTAATTATCGTAATGGCATCATAATTTATGCAGGTACTTAACCCTAGAATTCCTGATGTCTGCGAAAACTCTTTTAAGCTCCAAGTGAGCCCCCCCCCCCCCCTTCTCCCCGCACAAACGACATGCCCCCCGGATTAGAATTAGCATCTTTTGTCAGAAGTCATGTCTGCTACTTAAATCAACATTCAAAATTTCTTCTAATAGTGTGTTCTAAGGAAATATATAATACACAGATGGATATATCATCATTTGAAATACAATGGAACTTCAGTTTCTGTTGATGAGGTAACCGCGGTTTTATTAATCCAAAAATATTTGATGATATAAATACATCGATTTTTATATATCGATCTCCTTCACAGTCTCAGGTGCTTCAAGTTAGCAATATTTCATTATTATATTAAAATCTCTTATAGCATTGCCTACATTTCTTATTTCATCATAAGGTAGCACAAATAGCTGTAGACACAGAACACAGATTAAATGTGCCTATTATATCAGCTATCATTGGATAACTGAGACCCCGGTAACTGAATCAGCAGATATGGGGGTTCCACTGTACTTCAAATGACTATATATCAACACGTTTATTATATGATTCCTTAGACCCCACTGTTAGAGAAACTCGTCAGAAGTTGAAGTTGACTTGAGTTGAAGATGACTTCTGGCTCGGGGATGACTTTGATCAGGTGACTGTGATCCATTCGCAAAACCAAAGGTGTTATTGGTGCTGAAGAGGGGGTGGGCAGCTTGTGTGAGGAGTGAGGAATTCTAGTGATAATCAGTTTCTGTGGAAAGCAGCCTTATTCCCAGTGGGGCTCCCGGCTAACGTGGTTCAGACTCTGCATAATCACTGACTGGGATGCGGGCGAAGCTGACTGTCGCTGCCAAGTCTGTTTTAGTGCGAAGGCGGTAAGCTGGAGGCGTGTCTCGTAAGCAAAGAAACACTTGGGCACTTATTGTCCTGTGGTATGTGGTGAGCTCGCTAAATAGCCCCTGACTTGTGACGACAGAGACGTTACTCTGCCGGCCGTGGGGTTTGAACTCCACCCTGGTTTCTCAGCTCCGGCTGAGGCACTCAGTTGTGCATTTCTATTGATGCTAAAATGGAAATGGGTGCAGTGCATTCGCAGCAAACGGACAGAATCCAGCCAAATGAATAAGTAACTGTGGTAGGTAATGGGGAAGTCTTGTGACTGAGCTGAAGTGGGCTTTTTCAGTGTGCAGTAATTCATGCAAGCCCTGAACTTTTATATATGAGAAGTAGGAACAGAATTCTGAAGAGCAAACACCTGTGTTGGGGGAGGGGGAAGGCTGACGGGCTAGGAGCCCCCCCGCCTGCTCTGCTCACCCACTTCCACCTATCTGCATATCTGCACTTGAATCTTACTTGACACCCACACAGGAGCGATCTGATCTTACCACACTGATGAATGCAGCAGGCCGCCATGCTTGGCCCTCAAGAGCAGGTCTGCTGGGGCCTTTGGGGGTCAGAGCAATTGCTAGATTGATGGAGTGGTCACCAGCCTGGAACTGCCAATAGTGCAACGTGCCGTGTGTCTTTTTATCAGAAGGGTGGCTAACCATGATTTACACTATGTTTTATTAACATTTAGTACAAGGCGATCTTACATCAAATGAAGTATATTTTGCTCTAGTTAAATGTAATCACCTGCACCCTCACCGAAAACTGTGCACTTCCTGGGTACATTTCACACATACCTGTAAATTAACACGCATTTGTAAGCTGCGTCTGCTGGCAGGTTGTTCCTTACACCCCTGGACTCGATGCCAGGGCACCACACTCTCCCTGGACTCGATGCCGGGGTACCACACTCTCTCTGGACTCGATGCCGGGGCACCACACTCTCCCTGGACTCGATGCCGGGGCACCACACTCTCTCTGGACTCGATGCCGGGGCACCACACTCTCTCACGGCAGGCAACTAGGAGGCCCTAGTCTGCTGACGCGCAGTCGTTTATGTGGTTTTATGTGTTTAATGCTTTTCCCGAAATACAGAGAAACTCACTTTGGTCCAGAATTGTGATGTAACATCTGAGGAGTCTGTAAGCCACCAGGTGGCCTCCTTGAGCAAAGTAGACCTGAAATGAGCTTCTAGAAGGAGCAGCTGGAAGGAGAAAAGAGTGGGCCGGCTCACATGCACTGGAGGGGAACTTGGTGTCTCTATTTACAAAGTGCCATGGAGATGCCGCGGCTCTCGCCCGGGAATGAGGAAGCCGTGATTTCCGCATGTCACCCGCTGCAAGCCAGTGCAGAAGACAGATTAATGCTACTGGTATAGGTCACCATGGATTACTGCCCCCCCCAATCACCACTTGGTCTGACCTAGATTCAACCGTATATCTTAAGACGGAGGAGTGTGTGGAAACAAGCAATATTTTTGATCAAAATCGACACACGTCTCCCAGACCTTATTTATGTTACATGCAAGGAGCATGTTGAGAATTACGCATAACAATTGCAGGCAGAAATAGGCCAAGTTGTTTGGATGTTAGTTCCTAGGTCTCATAGTGCCAGGGCGCTGTATTAGTCACGCTTCTCCTGACTGAGATGTTTCAGACCAGCACACTTTGGAGGCACCGATTATCCCATCCACAGCTTCTGAATTGGGTGGTCCATCGACCAAAGGGAAGGACTGGGTGGCTGGCGGGGGGGCCAGCGAGCTGTCGCTGGCGCAGAACATGCCCACGGCCAGCTTGCGGAAGGTCTTGTCCAGCAGGAGGTACATGATGGGGTCGGTGCTGCACCTGAGAATCGCCAGGCAGGTGAGCAGGTTCTTCACCTCCACCAGCCAGGAGAGCCGATGGCAGCCGTCAGTCGCCGGCCGGGCTGCTCGCCGGACCTGGTCTATGAACACGGCCTTGAATATGTGGTGTGGCAGCAGGCAGGCCGTGAGCACGAACTGGATCAGGACAATGTTGCGCAGGACTCTGGCGTATATCCGGTGCCTGTCCGAGACGGCCGTGTTCCTCCGGGACCTTACGAAGTGCCGGGACACGGCGCCGTAGGAGACCAGCACCAGCAGGAAGCACATGTAGAAGAAGACCAAGCCCACAATGGCCGTGTCTCGCGAGCCATCGCCACCCACCTCCACAGGCACGCTGTAGCAGCCCTGCCTCCTGTCGGGGTCCGAAGCCGTGGCCTCCCGCACGGAGTAGTATATGACCGTGGGCAGCACGGCGGAGATCACTACGGCCCACGTGGCCACGCAGGAGGCCTTGGCGAAGCTGGCCTGCCGCAGCCTCCGCAGGAACGAGGGCGGTAAGACGCGGGTGCAGGTGCTGGGCCGCCCGCCGTGGTTGTGCTGCAGCAGCAGAGCGCAGCGGCTCAGGGCGATCCAGGTGAGCGTGAACATGCCCACGTAGATGTTGACGTGCACCACCGGCGTCACCAGGCCTATGGCCAGCCTGCAGGCCGGGTGGCTGGCCTGCCAGCTGGTGCCCACTGCAGAGTAGGCGGCCTGGAAGGGCGTGGTCAGGCAGAACAGCAGGTTGGACACACCCAGGCTGATCAGGTAGATGTGTGTGGAGCTCTTGATGCTGATCTTCTTGATGAAGATCCAGAGGGATAAGGCATTTCCTGGCAGCCCCATCAGGAGCATGAGGGCGTACAGCGTGGGCAGGACCAGGCGTGTGGCTGAAGATGTACACAGGCAGGATCCGTCTGCCTCTGGGAAGCAGTCCGGTCTCTCTTTGGAGGCATTTTCCACTGACCTGTAAGGGTGGTAGAGAGAAGCAGGCCCAGCCAATACGGACGAGCACAGGACCAGCCAATACGGCGAGCACAGGACCAGCCAATACGGACGAGCACAGGACCAGCCAATACGGCGAGCACAGGCCCAGCCAATACGGACGAGCACAGGCCCAGCCAATACGGCGAGCACAGGCCCAGCGGCATGGTGTGAATTACAGTCATCGCCGTGAAGCCATTTTCCCTAGAGCGGACAAAAACCTCATATCTACTCTTCCGTCTTGCAATGTGATTTACACAAGTAAGCCCCGAGTCATTTTAAATATATATAAATATTTCTTTTTAATGATTTGCTTTAGTTTTTCCAGTTGTATTTGATTACTGTGACTGCAGCATTATTACTGCGTTCAGGCGTGAGGTAAATCACAATGAACAGGACAGTGACCGATACACTTTCCGATTAGGTTATATGGAACGCCGTCTCCAACCTAGGGCACTTTCATTGACGTTTCCCTTATTTGTGGAATATTAATGTTCCAAATTTTCCAAAAAGTTCTTCCTTTTCCCTCATCATCATAAAAAAATCTAAGATGACATTCTGTAGCTTTTTTAAGTTTCGTATAATCAAATAGTTTTTATTACTCAAATAAATCAACGATCCACGTTCCCTTCATCAGGAGTGGGTGAAAGACAGGTTCAGTTCAGAATTAGTGTTAGTAATAAAACCTATTATAATAGTCTATGAAACTCTGACTAATGTTTTCATGTCATTAAAAAAGATGTATTGCACTAAGGCTGTCAGGTTCGTTAGATGATACTCACGGAAGTGCTGGAGTCATTGTCACCATTATGCATGGAGTTTAGCGGGAGAACCATAGCCTTGGTGTAGGTGGACCCTTACTCTTTTCCTAGTCAATGGGGTCAACTGAGGCTACGTCTCCTGAGGGCCGGTGTACATGAACATTAGCCCGCCCCCAGCTCCGCCCCCAGCCCCACCACTGACCGCGGCTTTATTCAGGTTCAAAGGTCAGCAGATGCATTTTCTAAAATCTTGCTTTGTGGGCTTATTGTGCCCCCTTGTGGCTAGATGCTGCTGGTGTCTTTTTGTCACACTGCTTTCCTGTAATGACATGCACACTTCTCAGTTAGGCTTTTCCGGAAATCTGTTGTTTCTGTTTGTTTTGGTGGCCTTGGAACGCTCTCCCTATTGCTGCAATGATTACAGAGCCTTTTCAGAACCATCTGAACTGGGCTATGTTGGTCACGGTCACTAATATAAATAGGAGCTACGCTTCATCGTGACTCTGCCCGTCATTTGGTGCATGCATTTGTTGTCAGATGCTGTCCTGCACTGATAAATTGTCTCCATCTGCGGCATCTGGACCACGTCTAAATTCAGAGTGAGCCAGTTATCATCGGAAAAGAAGGATTGGACAACTTATTACTTAAGATTTTATAGTCTTCTTTTATATTCCAGTAATACTTTTCATTATAAAAATTGAATACAAAAAATGCATCACAAATACATAAAGCTTGTTAGATTGCATATGCTTCTTATAAAATTAACATATTTATTTCTTGAAAAGAGTGATTGAAATCACTTGTGTCATTGTCCATGGTTTAAGGCATGGAAAAATGTGCAAGTACCCTTTCGTTGTTTAAGTCATTTCCATGGCGACCTGCAGGCCACTTTGCCAGCTGTTTGTGTGGCACTCATGATGCATCATCAATGCACTGGAGGGGCAATGAAGCAGAATGCTCAGGCAGTGCCCCCTGCAGGACACTCGAGGGAAGTCAGCGCCGGAGGGGCAATGAAGCAGAATGCTCAGGCAGTGCCCCCTGCAGGACACTCGAGGGAAGTCAGCGCCGGAGGGGCAATGAAGCAGAATGCTCAGGCAGTGCCCCCTGCAGGACACTCGAGGGAAGTCAGCGCCGGAGAGACTTTGGGGTGGCTTGGCAGCGCTGTGTTATGAGAAGGCTGATGCTGTTCCTTGGGGTGCTGGACACCTGCGGCAGCGAGGACCTTCTCAGCTCTGTGGAGGAGCTGTTGCCACTGCTGTCCTGCATCTGGAGGAAGTTGCAGAAGATCTGCACGGTGGCTTTGCGGACGGAGCCCGAGAGCAGGAAGTACATGACCGGGTCCAGGCAGCTGTTGAAGGCGGAAAGGAGAAGCACCATCTCGTTGGTCTTGTCCATGATGTTCATCACTTGGCAGGAGGGCCCGGTGACCTGCGAGTGGATGTAGAAGATACGGAACACATGGTAGGGGCAGAAGCACACGGTGAACAGGAAGAGCACGAAGAAGGACTTCTTGGCCGTCCTGCTGTACTTCATGGCATTGGGAAGATCAGGCTTCTTTTTGGACGCTTCCAGTAGCTTCATGCCGATCTTTCCATAGGAGATGATGAGCAGAAGGAATATCAGCCAGAAGAATGCCACCATGACCAGGTTGAAGTAGGCCTTGCCCTTGGCGCGCATCCTCTGCTTGTACTGGAAGCATTTCTCCTTCTCCTCGTTGCCCTCGGAGAGCACGATCATGGGGACGACGGCGGCGATGGCCATGGCCCAGGTGATGCCGCACGCCATGGTGCTCCACCGGCCTTTCCGGAGACGACGGCCGGTGCCCCGGTGGATCTTGACGTAGCGGTCCACGCTGATGAAGCCCAGCAGGGTGATGCTGATGTACATGTTCATGTAGAAGGCGTTCCCCACCACCTTGCACAACATGGGGTCTAGGGTCCAGCGGTTGCCCGCGCTGTGGTAGATCACCCGGAAGGGCAGGCAGGCCAGCAGCAGGAGGTCGGCGACGGCGATATTGATGAGGAAGACGCGCACCGAGTTCTTCTTACCGTGGACAAAGATAAACACCCAAAGGGCGAGGGCATTGCCCAGCAAGCCAAACGCGAAGAAGATGGAGTAGAAGATGGCCAGGGGCAGCCTGAGCATGGAGTCGTCGATGCAGGTGTCAGTGTGGTTGGCAGTGGTGTCGCTGGTCATGCTGGGACCGTGCGGCGGTGGCTGCATGAGCCTGCTTCCCATGGCTGTGGTACTTTCTTTCAGGAGAAAGGCACGTTGTTCCCCGTGAGTGTGAGTTCTCAGCTCGAAATCCAATGTTTTTCAGATATTCCCCTGGAAATAAACCATATTGTGCCATTCAGTTGCAGCAGAGCTTCTCTATGATTTACAGCTTATGAGTTTATCACGCAGAACTACACACTCGTGTTCCGGAAGCTTCCTGCACTTGTTACTGGTCGCTCCCTGGAAGCTCAGCCTAGCAGTGCCAGCAGCCTGGTGGATCTTAGACGGCTATTTGCTCCTGATATAGTATCTGTCTCTGTTGCATGTCACTCTGTATAAAAGCTCAGTAAATACACAGAAATGCAAAATGACAGTCAGTCACATGAAAAGCTATTTCCTGCATGTTACTAAATCCTTGCTCGTACCCCGGAGAGTCCGTCTGCATGCATTCTGTTTTCTCGTCGCTTTTAAGTGGATATGTGTGGAGCTTTACCAGAATCAGCGTCACGAATTTAAGCACTGTACATCTGTCCTTACATCTGTCCACACCAGCAGCACTTACCCTTTGCACCGTGCTCTTGAGAATCTCTCACCGTTCTCGTCCCTGGCCCTCCAGTGCGGCTTACCCCGTCTCTCTGATTAGAGCGTCAGACCCAGATCAGCTGTGCTCTGCTCTGCTCTCCTGACGCGCTCTGGCTTCTCACACTGCCTGTACCGCTCTGGGCTGAGGGCTGCCTCTCGCGGACCTGCTGGCTTCTCACACTGCCTGTACCGCTCTGGGCTGAGGGCTGCCGCTCGCGGACCTCCTGGCTTCTCACACTGCCTGTACGCTCTGGGCTGAGGGCTGCCGCTCGCGGACCTCCTCTTTCCTCCCCCGACGCGCTCTGGCTTCTCACACTGCCTGTACGCTCTGGGCTGAGGGCTGCCTCTCGCGGACCTCCTCTTTCCTCCCCCGACGCGCTCTGGCTTCTCACACTGCCTGTACGCTCTGGGCTGAGAGCAGAGCCCCCAGGCCTCCTCCTTCCTCCCTGCAAATGTGGACAGAGCTACAGCAAAATAAATAAATAAATAAAATTGAGATGCGTCGGGAAGAAGCAGAAGTGAGGGTCTGCGCAGGCTGGCTCGACTGCAGATCTGCCAGCTCCTGCTCTTGCCGCAGGAAATCCTCGCAGAAGCGTGAAGCTGCGGATTTGATACACAAATAGCTCATGAAACCCTCCAGAGCCTCGACAGCTGTGTGAAGGTGACGTCGGGGTGAAGTGCAGCCCAGCACAGCCCCTCGCCGGCTCAGACCTGAAGCGGATGCCTGATATCCATCTTTGCAAGAAGACTGAGTCAGGACTTGTTGGGAATGTTGGCAAACTGTGTTTTTGTAAGGAAATTAGATCAGTTCCAGAGAAATTCTCCTTATCAGTGATTAAAGGGTGACCAGTAGTTAGAAGAATCAAAAAGTCCCTAAAACTGTATTATCTTTTGAATCCCTTTTCTTGAATCATTTGTAGTCACACTAATAACCCCCCCCCCCTTGATATTTCACAGCCCCACTGTGTTCTTCTGGCATCCAAGGAGAACTCTGCTCCAGTGAAGTTGGGTGGTTTTGGAGTGGCTATTCAGCTGGGAGAGTCTGGCCTGGTGGCAGGAGGTACGTCGAGGGGACCGCCCCCCACCAGCACCCCCCCAACCAGCCCCCCCCACCAGCACCACCACCCGATATACCTGACCTCAGATTAACAGATTAGTGTGTTGAAACATTTGAAGTTGCAATGCAGTGACCCCCAGCAGTGTCTGGCTTGCAGATCAGCTGCGATGAGGCTGCGATGCACAGGCCCGCACGGCGCCTTGTGATCAGGCTTGCAGAAAAGCGGAAACACCAGTTTCTTCTGAAATCTTGCTTGTTTCCTTAATATTTACCACAATATGTAACATACATATGTAGCGATTTTAACTGCTGGCTTTGTTTGCTTTATAATTCCTCCGGATTTTTGGTCTCCAAGAAGTACTTCTGGAAGTGAAAATAGAATGGATTTGACATTGACATTTGACACCCTAACCTTCTGACATGCCTTTGGGCTGCAGACTGAGACACAGAAGGGCCGTCTATGTGGAAAAGTTGTTGGGACGTCCGAGCAAAACCTTTTACCATTTTAGTTGCAGACTGTACTGGGTATCAGATTCCTTCTCGTTTATGGTTTTGGATTGGAATTGTGGCGTGTGCGTGCGTGTGCGTGCGTGCGCGTGCGTGTGTGTGCGTGTGTGTGTGCGTGTGCGTGCGTGTGCGTGCGTGTGCATGCGTGCGTGTGCGTGCGTGTGCGTGCGTGTGCATGCGTGCGCGTGCGCGTGTCTCCCGACTTTGGGTGAGCTCCTCGCCTCCTTGTCCGCGCCCCAGGCCGGGTGGGGACACCCCACTTCATGGCCCCCGAGGTGGTAAAGAGGGAGCCGTACGGCAAGCCGGTGGACGTGTGGGGCTGTGGAGTCATCCTCTTTATCCTCCTGAGTGGCTGCCTGCCCTTCTACGGCACCAAGGACAGGCTGTTTGAGGCCATCGTCAAGGGCAAATACAAGGTACCCATCTCCCCAGTGTCGCCGGGGTCCCCGCCACCTCAGTGGAGCCTGTGGGCACCGACAGCAGGGCTCCTGACCTGCTAGACGGGCTCCGCCCCCCCGTGTCCTCACACGCACATGACCCGCCCTAGATGAACCCTCGGCAGTGGGGCCACATTTCAGAGAGCGCCAAGGACCTGGTCCGCCGTATGCTGATGCTGGACCCAGCCGAGCGCATCACTGTGTACGAGGCCCTGAACCACCCCTGGCTGAAGGTACCTCGCCGGCTGCCGCTCCGCTCGTGTTTTGCTGTAGCAGCTCTTGGGACAGCTAGGGGGCAGCGGTGAGGTTCTCACATTCAGGTGGAAATGGACCATGTGTGTGTCCAGGAGCGGGATCGCTATGCGTACAAGATCCACCTCCCCGAGACGGTGGAACAGCTGAGGAAGTTCAACGCCAGGAGGAAGCTGAAGGTGAGTTTGTCCAGCAACTTCATGGGCAGTTAATGGGCGTTTTGGTATCGTGTGCATAGCTACTCGGAGCAAGCAAGTATTATTATTCTAGTGCATTTTGTCATTTTGTGAGCCTCGCAGATGCCCTTGGTGACAGAGGAGCTCCTCGGTGTGACCCCCCCCCCCCCCGTCCTTTTTGTTTCCCAGGGGGCAGTGCTAGCTGCCGTCTCCAGCCACAAGTTCAACTCCTTCTACGGCGACCCGCCGGAGGAGCTGCCTGACTTCTCTGAAGATCCCACATCCTCAGGTAGGCCCCGTTGTCACGGTGACCCAACTTACACTGGACCTCTTTGCAGTGAGAGCCTGCAGCAGTCAGTGTCTCAGCCTGAGCCTCCGTGTCTTTGGTTTCCCTCGCTGCAGTTCT
>JAODKL010000001.1:38370339-38389719 GCA_026780765.1 Petrocephalus schoutedeni | reverse complement strand
ACGCAATTTCGTTCTGTTGTGCACTAACCCGTGTATTTCTGAATGACAATAAAGTAACTATTCTATTCTATTCTATTATTCTGGCCAATAGATGTCACTGCATTACATAGTCAGTGTAGGGCCATAGACTCAGCGAACCACCGAAACAATGAACCATGTGAGTGAAAGGAACTGGTGAACCAAAGATCCACTGAATGAACAACTGAATGCAATGACCCTGTGAACTAGAAGACCTGGTGAATAAACAGGTCTTCTAGTTCAGCGAATCGTTCGGAACTGCAGTAACACTTCAGGTCAGTGGGAGCGCTCACATTGCGGGGGTCATTGTACCCACTGATCTCAGGTCAGTGGAACCGTACAGTCAGTGGGAGGTGCTCGGTGAACTTAAGTGTGACAGCTATTGGCTGGATGTCGTCGGCTGTGTTTCTCATGCTGTTTAGTGATAGACTGCCTCCCGAATTGCTGACATGGACTGACGCGAATGTTAGCGCTTAGCAGGCATTCCACACATGCATATACAGTGATTTGAATCTTTTTGGCCAGGGAATTGGTTCGTTCAGTTCACTTTAAAGATTTGTTCGAAAAGACAAGTTCGTTCGTGATTCGCACATCACTAGTATGAACACCAGCTTCCGCGCGGACGTCAGTCCCCAGTCCAGAAGCACACGCGGAAAGCATACCGTGTGAACTAGGCTCGAGTCTGGTGGCTATAGCTGTATGTTGAAGGATAGGTAGTTTATGCTGGAGTTCCAAAATAATTCACATGGTTAAACGTTTTCTATACTGGGCACCTGATGGCTTCGATCAGAAGAAACATGTGAAAGATGAATGGTACATAGTTTATATAATCTCTGAGTATAATATTATGGGTATGGTGGTGCAGGTACTCTAGGTACTCCGGTTCCCCCCCAGTCCATGATGGAGTGGGTAAATAAATGTAATTATGTTCGGTTATGTACTGCTATTGCTTTACCTTACACACTGAAGGATTCCCTGACTAATCCTTCACACGGAATGATGTCAGCCAACACATGCTATGGGGTAACAGACCCCAAGAAGCAAGTACCTCAGAAGGACAATAAGCAGAATTGAGAACAGAATACAGAAACTCAAACTAGGAACAAATGAAGTGTACAAACATTCTATTTGTATAAACTTTACTGCATTTTCACTTCGTCTACACTGCAGCGCAGGGCTGCTACAAAGGGTTCTCCATGTTAACAGTCTTCAACAACATGCTTAAGGTCTCTTTTCCAAACTTTATTCAGATAAAATCATACAATAAATGCACAGCTGAGTCATCTCATGCAGTGCACAGCTTCTAAACTAGTACATAAAGCAAACACTAAACCTAAAGGAGACCTGGTGTTTGTTTCCATTTAAAAACATTTAACCTTTTCAACACTTCAAACCCCCACTGCTCACTCCCCACAATCAGTTATAGACCATCTCAATCTGAGGCTGGTAAGCCTTACTGCTATAGCTGAAACCTGTTAAATGTTCATTAAAAAGGTCAAAACACCAGACACACCTAATATGCAAATGCAATAATAGAATAACCACATGTTTTAGGATTGCCTTGTGCCAGACATTCACTGGGGAAACAAAAATCTGGGAGAAAAAAAATTAAATCACAAAAAAAAGAATCTGGACACTGCACTGATACTTTAAGGAAACGTGTTTGAGAACTTATCCAAACCTTGGCATGTCGGTTCAAATTTTGATTGCCAATTAAGTAATCATATAGAAATGACAGGCCAAAAAGGCCAGTAACAGGTGTGGATTTTTGACAGAGTCCAATATGACTGACATTAAAAAGCTCACACTACCCCAAAATAAGTCTCACGCATACGGGTGACATTCAACATTCAAGTGCCAGTGTTTATGTACTGTCTTTTGGTCAAGTTTCTCAAAACTTTCAAAGAATCACTTTAGGCTTATAAAAATAAATATTTCTCAAAAATGCTTAATAAATTACACAAAACTAGCAGCACAAGTAGAATCTAGAAATCTGTGTGCAAATAGCTAAATTTGCAACTGCTGTTCACCCCTGGTCCCAAATAAATCCTTGTTAAATATCAAGAACCCTTCCCCTTTTGTAAACAAGCTGCGTTTCACAATCTCAACATACAATATTGGTAAGCTTAAGACACGCACTCAAGACATTTATATAAAACTCTAGATGTGCAATAAAATAACTCTGTAAAACGTGATGATACAATAAACAAGGGCCTAAGACCTAACTGAAATAGCACCATTCGTTAGTTACCTCAATACTGTCAGTGCATCCGATTCAATTCGTTTAAAATTTCAAGGCACAACACACAAAAGAATTAGTCTATTGCACTTAAAGTTAAATGCCAGCTCTCCCCCGCCCCCCAATCTCAACTTCCTGCTACGGAAATTAAGCCAAAGGCAGCTCTTCAGTCAATTTTAAACTACAAAATGGCAGATTAACTCCAGAGCAGATGGTTACCGTACCATGGGAGAAACGTTCCCCCAGCCCTCTTTGGCCGGTTCACATAGAATACACCGCCAGTATACAATGGAAACCTATGCAACTGAAATGGTGGTGCACCAAACAGTCCTCCTAACTGCCCTCTCTGCAGCGCCCCCTGCAGACTGATTTGCTCCGTACATCACTGAGCTCCGAATTCTCTAACAGCAGTTTTAGTCCAAGAACGAGCCGTGCCTTCTATTCTGCCGAGGATGTCTTTCGGTGTCAACGCAGCTTGAAAAAAAGAGAAAAAGAAAGAGTATGTCTAATATAAAGCCTGCTGCAGAACTCACTTTTTATCACCTTGACCAAAAAACAACAACACTAGCATGCGTAGGACGCCGACGCGGCCATGTCCTCCTGCGTGGCCGCTTCAGCGCTGTGGTCCGTTAGTAGCCATTCAATACATCAAGTCTAATGTGGCAGGCCTTTCTGAAATTTGGTAAAGTTTAAACAGAACTGCCCCCCCCCCCCCACCACATAAAAGTTAAAAAACCCACGTCACGGCTAGCATGTGAACTTTACTAGCTGCCCGAACACTCAAGTCAATTGTAAAAGGTGGAGTAGTTCCAGCATTCGTCTCCAAACACTGGCCTGTTTTAAGAAGTTAGTCACAAATTTTAAGATCACAGCTGGAATGGCTTTTTGAAGAACACCATATCCTTCGTCGTTACCTGTCCAGGATAGAGTGAGCACAAAGAAACAGAACTCTTCATTCCCTAGTAGTTGCCACACAAAGGATGGACACTTCAGCTCTTTCAAGATGATTCCATGAGCTGATGGAGCTCTACTCTAAAGCAGACCTCCTGATGTCCCTGTGACAATTTGAGGTTCAAATGGAATGACTCACTCAAGTCATAACATCCCAGTGTTTGCCAAGGTTTGATTTTAGTACAAGCTTTTTTGCCTTACCGAAAAGGAAAAGAATAAAAAATAATAAAAAACAAAAAAGATCCTACTGAGCTTTAGGCCAGAAGTACAGCCAGTAATGACAAAACAAGTTCCCGTCTAAATTTTTAAAGGCACAGTACATTAACAGAGAAATGATCCTCAGATTTACAAGAAAGAAATTCATCTACAGCAGAAGACCGGAGTCCAAGATACCAGGCATTTAATGCAGCAGCCATAGTTTAAGGTGTGACCCTTGGATTCTCTGGCTTGCCATCTTCAGCCACCTTGTTGGAACGACGTCAGAGAATCACGGCTGGTAATGTACTGCAAGTTCTTGAAGCTACAAGGGCATAGTCTGGCTAAGTTACATGTGGTTTCCATTCAGCTAGTTTGGCATGTCGCCGAGCCTCTAATTCCCCCACCAGTCAACCTGGGAGGAGTAGTTTCCCCCATAGCCACTGTCGCCACCATAGAAGCCTCCAAAGCCACCTGGGAACACAGATTGCTGGGTCAGCATGATCTGATGTAGAACATTTTAGGACAACCCATGAAATCACACTCAAGGACACCAACCCTTACTACTGCCAAAGCCTCTGTTCCCGCCTCCAATGCTCCGGCCGCCGCGGCCACCAAAGCTGCTGCTGCTGCTGCTGCTGCCGCCGGCTGTCTGACGGTAATCTCTGGCTCCAAAGCCACCAGAGAATCTGAAAGCAGAGAAGCCATCTTTAAAGATCCATTCACAGTCCAGCAGACAATCATGGCCTCTAGGGCAGAAGAATCAAGTACCTCTTGGAGCGGCCACGGCTACTGCTCTTGTGCTGGTGGTCGTATGCCAGACTCTCTAGCCAGGATGGGACTTCCTGCTTGGCCTCCACCAGGAGGTCCAGCAGATCCTTTGTAATATTGCTGTTCTTGTCATTGAAGAAGGATGTGGCCAAACCTAACCAGAAAGGCAACCATGAACCCTACACCAAGATCTCACACAACATGCAAAGATGATTAACAGCTATACATAACATGGCTAAATATGGCTACAGCCACACAATGTTTTGAGGACATACCAAGGTTCCCCACACGACCGGTACGTCCAATGCGATGGACGTACTCCTCAATGTCACTGGGCAGGTCAAAGTTGATGACATGCTTGACATTAGAGATGTCCAGACCACGAGCAGCAACCTACAATGACAGCCCATAATTAATTAGCTGCTAATTCAGTTATTTTATTGGAAATTGCTGCATTTGCAAAGTGCAGGAACATACAGCTGTGGCCACCAGGATGGGACACCGTCCGGAACGGAACTGGTGGAGAGCTTCCTCGCGATCCCTCTGGGAACGGTCACCATGGATACTGGTGCACGCATAGCCTTCCCGGTACAGGAAGTCCTCCAGCGCATCGGCACCCTTCTTGGTCTCCACGAAAACCAAGGTGAGGGAATCCTTGCCTGCAGAACGGAACAGATGTTGGTACCTGAAGCCAGCAGAGAAGCTCAGCATTTCAGGAGGGGAAGCGTGAGCTCACCTACCTCAAACACTCTGAATTAAAACGATGACGCAAGTAAGCACATGCCTGAGAAGCATGGCAGCTTGCAACTTAAAACTGGGGACTACGTGTATGAGAAGCAGTTTTGCCTTGACTGACAACCATTAAGTTAAACCGGTTATGCCCAATTCACTAGAATACTTCGGAATTAAAGACGATTTAAAAAAAAAAATCCAGCATACTGAAAGCTACTCAGGATGGATGAGACTTTAGTTGAGTTCAATGTTTGTCACAGGATGACTTTAATGGCTATCACAGCAAACGCTCAAAAAATAATTAAAACAAAAAATACTGGTGGGTAAGACAAGGAGTACAGCATGAAAGACTGCAGCATTTCAGCCCCACGTGAAGTGACCTCATTTAAGCTTGTAGCATAATCACTGTAACTGACTGCACCCATTAAGTCCATATCGACTCAACCCCTAAATATTTTTAAAATCGCTTGGGCTGCATTGCTGATCAAAAGCAGCCAATCTTTGCCACATTGGTTCCTACGTCCCAGGGGACTGCAAAACACCCATTTTGTAAGGTACAAAGAGCATAAATAATCCTACAGGCTCCATTAAGCTACATCCTACAGCTGAAGGGAGGCGGCCGATAAAAACCTAAGGCTGCAAAGAACCGCAACGGCATCACGCAACAGCGCAAATATCTGGTTCTGAAGTTCTGTGAATCTGATCATTCATAAAGGGCTTTGAATAAAGTGTAACTGCCATTGATGGTCCAAAATGAGTCACTTCACAGGCGAGATGAACTGAAAGATGTTGCTGCAGACAGTGACACAACTGGGCTCCACCACATTAGGGCAGAGGGAAGCTCACAGACAACCCATCTGAGCCGAAAGCAGGGGTCACTGTCTGCTCCAGTTAACGTCACAGAGTGGGGCGAGATGGTGGATGGGGGTGAGGGGGGGGGGCGGTACTGAAACAGCCAGCAATAACGTCTATGTGCCAGGCACTGGAAGACCACATCATACGCTTGCCAGCAACTTACCGGGCTTCTCTGGCGTTTCGCTTGCATTTTCCTGAACCTCAGTGGGAATGACTGAATAAAACCAGACCTTGTAACAAACTCAAAGGCATTTCACAGTCGCTACTTTCAATAAGACGTCTATGCATTCTCAACTTCTACCCCACATGAAAGACAGTATTAATACCCCTTTACCCACTGAAGACCACCTGCACAAAACAACTGACAGACCATTTGAGAACGGTAGTTAGCCATAGCAGAACCTTCTACATCTACAACAAACATTGGACCTTCACCAGCTTGAGCTAGCCACTGGGAGCCACTACAAAGATGGCAAGCAGGTGGTAGTGGTGAGGTGTGCTTACCCGTCGCATTCAGGAGGTCCAGCAAAAAGGAACGCTTGTCACCCTCCTCCACCCAGACCACCTTCTGGGTGATGTTTTCTGAGGTGGATCCAACACGGCCCACTGCCAGGAAAATGTACTCCTCCAAGAAGTCTCGGGCAAGGATCTGAGGACATTTACGTAAAAATCGGACAGATTCCACTTTTTGGGTGTAGCTTTGTAGCTCATGGCCCAGCAGAAGTTACCTGAATTTCCTTGGGGAAGGTGGCACTGAACATCATGGTGTGACGCAGACCCTTGGGGGGCATGGTGTCCTGCTCAACGATGCGACGGATCTGGGGCTCGAACCCCATGTCCAGCATCCTGTCTGCTTCATCCAGCACCAGGAAACTGGATCAGGGAGGGAGAGCACACGTTAATACAAGCCCTAGAAAGAGACTCCTCCAAGTTGATCCCTGCAGAGTAGTGTGGACGTACATACACCAAACGTATAGCCAATTGTCAAGTATAAGTATGTTTGGTGTATTACTCACAAATTTATAATCACAGCAAAGGCAAAAGGGACTTAATGCACCAAGAGCTATTTATATGCAGAGAGGAAACAGCCAAAAACAACCATAATGCAAGTCAAACTAAGAATCTCATCTGGCGTTTTGTTGGAGTCTTACTTGCAGTAATCCAAGCCAATTTTGCCTCTCTCCATCATGTCCACCAGACGCCCAGGTGTTGCCACCAGGAGATGACAGCCTCTCTCCAGGTCACGGATCTGCTGGCCGATGTCTGCCCCTCCATACACGACGCAAGGGCGCACGCGGGAACGGTAGGAGAACTGAAAGGGCGGGGGGTGGAGGGGGTCAGACTACAGGCAGGCAGCAGGCAGCCCAGCACGCCGCTTCGCGTCTAGAGCGCGTACCTTTCTGGCCTCGTCATGGATCTGCAGGGCAAGCTCTCTGGTGGGGGCCAAAACCAGAGAGATGGGATACTGCTTGCGTCGTCCGTACCTCCCGTTCTCCTAAGGAAGTATTCACAGATAATTAACCCATGGTCAACATTCCAAGATACACAGCATTTTCATTTACATCGGAGCTCGCCAGCTGAAGGCACATCCTTCCATCGTTCACCCATGACGGCTCTGCAGTACCTGACCGCCGGACTTCATGGCTCGCAAGGAATCTCCCGGACCATCGTTGTAGATCTGACTCAGAATTGGGAGCAGGAATGCTGCAGTTTTCCCAGAGCCTGAACGGGAATGAGATCAGCAGAAATACAAACTTCAGTGTGCCTTTCCCACCACAGGTCAACATTGCAAAGTTGCCGCAGGCCTCCCCCTCTCACCCGTCTGGGCGCAGGCCATCAGATCCCGCTTCGTTTTGATGATGGGAATCGCATACTTCTGTACAGGAGTGGGCCGAGTGTAGCGGCTGAGGGAGATGTTGCCCATGATGATCTCCCCCATGTCGATGTCGTGGAACTGGGGACATGCTCCAATTAGATCGCGTCACAAAGACGAACAGACGGAGCAATGTGCAGCAGCAGAACTCACGCTTTCGATGTGGGGAGGGCAGTTTGAGCCAGTGGCCTCGACAGGAATGTCGTCATACTTCTCAAAGTTTATACCCGTGTTGCTTCCAGAAAAGAGCTCACTGGGAGGGCAGAGACACCAGTTAGCATAAGGCAAGGCAGCCACTCGCGGGACATACGGAGAACCTTCCGGAGGTAGATACTGACTGCTCCACACGCTCGTTGGGTGCCATTGGCTTGGACCAGTCCTCCTCGTCTCTGCAGTCCTCCGCCCACCGGCTGTTCCCTCCTCCAAAGCCACCACGCTCATACCGGTCAGACCTACAGAGGATATTTAGTGGCAAAATGAAATGTACAGAAATCTACTATGAAATAAAGAACTTGTTCTCCTTGCTGAAAACATCGCGAGTGCAGAAATCCGCACCTTCCTCTCGTCCCAGTCCCACGGTCGTTGAAGAAAGAAGACTTCCCCCTGTCGTTACGGCCGCCAAAGCTGCTGTAGCTCTCTCTGTCTTTGGGCGTATTCCAGCCGCCATCACCATACCCTAGAGAACATTAAGGCCAATTAGCTAAGTTTTAGACCCATCCAGCCTACTTTTTCCCTGCTCCCTACCGATCCTCTATGGATTTCCATGCTAGTCCACTGGGACTATTTAGCTGGAACTTTTGGTAAGAGCCACATACCACTAAAAGCATTCACATGCTCTAAATGCCATGCAAATCTATCTTTCAGGGCAGATGAGCTCTTCCCTACCTGCATTTTGCATTGGCTGGGGCTGGTTAAAGGAGCCACCGCCTCTGTTGCCACGGTACCCACCACGCCCACCTCGATCTGTGCGGGAAGGTCCGCGTCCTCCATAACCGCGGTCCCCATTCAGCCGATTGTCCCTGCCGTCATGGTATCCATTCACATAGCCATTGCTCCGTCCACCGTCCCATCCAGGAGCGTCTTCAATAGGTCCAGGGGGGGTGGAGAGAAAAAAGGCCAGTTAAATTACAGGAAACAAAATCTTACATAACATTTTTTAAACCAAGGCAAGCAGCAATGCTGAAGGTCAATGCTGTAAGAAATGAAGGGGGATCGCAAACCTGCAAGTTACAGCGTCAGAATGTATGCTGTGGCAAGGTCCATGCCGCGCTTTGGACATTTACAGCGTCAGAATGTATGCTGTGGCAAGGTCCATGCCGCGCTTTGGACATTTACAGGACAGGGCAGAGGTCTGCATAGTAACTGCCAAGCATTAAAAAATGATTGTCCTCCGATTATAAAAGCCACAGCCTGCTGCTGTTTAACCACAAAAACAATACATCAAGTTTATATATGCCTGACCAATGTAGCCTATAAGTTTTCCCACATGCGTCTGCTGAGCTGTGTATGCTGACCGATTCCCATCAGCAGTCACACTCATCAGCGCAGGCAGGAGACACCGCAACTAACAGTCAGGTACCAGCCTGTCCCTGCTCTGCCTGCCAAGAGTTTCACTTAACTGACCACATCAGAAATGTGCTCCAAAGAGCTTAATTTAAATCCTCTACAGCCCCAGTCCTGCGCACACAACTGGCAGAATTAGTCTACGCTTCCCACCAAGGTAAACAGAAAACCCAAGGGAACATCAGATCACAGGGCGGCCCGACGCGGCCGTGTTAGAGTGTCAGCATTCATTCGCATCATCCAGGAGTGTAAACGGTCTGAGCTCATTACAAACCATTATGAAAGTTTCACACTCGTATGCAGGTCACCAAAACCTAGCAGGTATCCAAAGCTTCGCTTCACCTCCCCTAATTAAAGCCTTTTGGGACACATCTGATCCAAATGTTTATACATTTCGACGAGGGGAAACAAATCCATTTTGAAAAGTAACATATGCCACAGGGAAATAATGTCATTGAACAAGACAATCCAAGATCTTGTCTTAGGAAAATGCTTATTCTCACATCACTGTGAATCCCAAATCATGACAGCCAATACATAAACCAGCATCCCCATCCCACATGAAATGGATAAGCCACCACAAGGTCAGCACAGCCATGTCTGTTCATCCAGCCAAAAACTGTCAGACACCAAGACCACAATCTCCTACAATCCCATATTTAAATCCAAGTCCCGATAACCAGAACCAACCACAATGTTATGCGGTGCTCCAAATGAGCAGTGCTGAAACAGTTAATCTATGAACAAAGGAATACTGGGAGGGAACAAAAAAAGGAAACAAAGCAGTGACTATGTGCCTTGCATTTATCTTCAGGCAGCAAAACATCCACGTTGACACTTGCCGTTACATATCGTGCAACGTAATGCAGTGGGAGCCAGGACGTGTGCGACAAGCATTAAATCAGCCAGGGCCCATGTATACATAGACTGACAAATGGGGGGGGGCACAAGAGCGACATGCAAGCTCAGGTACACAGACAGACAGGCTAAGGATCTGCAGTGCACTCTCAAGGCACATGCATCCTGCTATACCACATCTGGCAGGCCAGCCACTGCTGTAGGCCTGAAACAAACAAAGGTCCTGCGAAGGGCATCGTGGGTAACCTGAACAAAAGCACAAAGCCCCTTGTCAAGTAAAACCCATGGACAGAACGCAGAAGAGGGGCAAAGCCTCCAGTACAGTATGGCCCTATGGCACTTGTCAGTCCCTTGGAGTCAGACTTGGAGCCGAATCGAAAATAAGTAAATAAGCCGTCCAACTGAAACAGAACCAATAAGCCAAAAGGCAAAATACTGGCTCTGGCAAGATTTGCAAGGAAGAGAAACATAGCAAGACACCATGGTTCAGCACAATCAAAACAATTACCACTTGAAAGCCACATCAAGCCTGATAGCAGGCTTATTTGCACATTAAGACAATTTCATTAGTCACGCATCAGTGCAGATGGTATTTAACACTTAAAATGACCAGAGGCCCTGAAAACACAAGTTGGGCTCGGTGCCTAAAACATACCAGCTGGGAATGAGGAAAGCTTATTTTAATTACGATCACAGAAAGGCTTAAACATTCTGAGCAAAAGGCTGCAACATGGGTGTCATTCTATCCTGCATTAGAAGTAAAAAAGCTTACAGTGAAAGTAACACAGCTGAGGCACATGTACCAAACAACATTAGCTTTAGAAACCTCACAAGTCAAATTCCCCTGCTGCCTAATCAGATCCTTATGCATACAGCAGGCCAGGCAAGCCCTGACCAAGATCCTTAAACCCAAAGAAACCCTCAATCATCCACTAACAAAGACGTTTACCTCAAAGCAGGCCTGTGTGTGTATTTTTATATACATTATAAAGCTGGCCCTGGAACTTTATTACCATTAAATCAACTAGAATGCCCTGAAAATCCAGCTTTACCATGGAGAACACAGGATATACCAATTTTATGCATTTATGATGCCGGCACATTCAGAAAAAAAAAATACTACAAAGAGGATTTTGACTTTACCGTTCTTCGCTGCCTCTTTATTCCGCAAATGAGGAGGAATGTAGCGTCCTGAAAAACAAATTACAATAAAGCCCGCGTTACATTCCAGTAACAGTAACATGCAATATAACCCCGGGCGAGCGCACAGGACACAGTCTCCGTTACTAGGCACATGCCGCCCCAGATAAGCGCCACTTACTGCCTGTGCCGCCTCCACCTTGTCCGTCAGCCGCTGAGTTTAAGTCCAAAACAGCGAGCTGCGGGGGAAAAGAGAGCCATTAGTCCCAAGTGGCAAATCCCGCGACAAAGGGCGACGCGCGCCGCCGCGCACACGTCACGCCTCGTCACGTGTCCCGGCGCCGGGGGGAGGGGGGGGGCGCCTGCGCTCCCGGGCCGACTCGCGAGACACCGCGAGCTTCAGCCAGCGAGTCCGTCAGTCACAACGAGACCGGCGGCAAGTAGATCCGGCAAGTAGATAATGCGCCGCCCCCGAAGAACGGAGAGCTCAGCTACGAGCCGCGTCCGCGGGCCGAACTGATGCTCCCCTTATAGCCAACTAACCTAGTAAAGCCGAAAAAGACGGGCGGCCCGCAGCCCTCACGTCCTGCCGAAAGTGGCTCCTACGCCTCCGCGTATAAACAGCTAGTTACTGCCTAACTGCGCACTAACTAGCTGCTCCCGCCGGCCGCCGCTTCCCCTCATAAAGCGCGACGGGAAATGCGGGTATAAAATGTGGCGTAAACACCGCGGGGCCCAAACAGGCCGGGGCTTTCCGACGAGGCCCGACTGCGCACGACCGGCGCCCGCTTCCCGGGGGGCCGACAAGCGCGATGCCGGAAATTAAAACCCCCCTTTCGGTACCAAATCCGCGGCGGTACTCGCCCGCGTTAACCGAACCGGGCGGTTATTCGGCCTTTATTATATTTACCTCAGGCCAGCCTAGTTTAAAGCGGACTTGGAATTTTGACATAAAAACGAAAATAAATGATTATTAACTACGACACTGGGCGGGACGCGAAACCCAATACGGTTATAAATCCGTGTAAAAAGGCCCGGCGCGGTGAGGCGTGACGCTTAGGGGCGAACCGAACCGCAAGCCGGCCGCGGCGGCGGACCCAGGCGCCGCCATCATCGCCACCAGCTCCGAGCGCACCGCCGGCCACCATCTTAGCGGCGCCGGGCGGCGGAAGCGCGCAGTCGGCCGCCGGGCCGCCGGCACACCGTCTCCCCCCCGGAGCCGCCGACACTCACCTGCTGATCCAGACCGTGGACGTTTTCGACGGCCACATGACTCATAACGACAGCGCGGTGAGGGAGAATCCCGGCGAGAAACGCGGTTCCTTTGTTAGCGCGACGGCGACGCGTCGTCCGATTGCCCGCAGCCTCGGCGGACGCAGAAGTACGGCGAAGGTGACGCGCTGGGTGCGGGCGGCGTGCGTGGGAGCGCTGCGTGTGCGGCGGGCGGCCGGTTGTGTAACGATCGGCGGTGCGGATCCGAGCCGAGCTGGACGCTTTTAAACGACCTTTCGCTGCTCCGACGCGGAATAGACGGGATGAAGCAACGCGAGGTTTTATTGGCCGCAGCGGCGCGCCGCCAAGTATCGCGAGATTTGGGCAGGTCCGGCTGGCGCAGTTGGAAAAATACACGGTGTCAGGGCTACGGAGACAAAGGGGGCCGCCGCCGGCCGCCTCACGCCGCATTGTCCGCCTTTCGCTTTGCCTTAAGCCCCGATTTTCTCTTTAGTCGGCTCAATATACACATTAATCGATTTCAATTTTCGGTTTGGGAAATTTTTAAGGTGCGACTCGGCTGCCAAACTGTTTTCGCATAACCAAAGAATTCAGTCGCGTATTTAACAGTGAAATGTGGTCAAACTGTGTCATTCTTCCGTTGTTATTGATTGTTTTGAGGAAAAGCGGGACGAAGATAATTATAATTATATAATCTTATAATTAGAGTAGGAGATATGTAAAGCTGTTTTTTCGCTGTATTAGTGACATCTACTACTAATGTCCTGATTTTACAAGCTGGCAAGAAGAAACCAGAAGAAATAGTTAAGCTGTACAAAATGCAGAATGTTATACAATAACGTTACTTCTTCAGTATGTACGTTTTCGTTACAAAGTGAGAAGCACATATCGTTCTGATCCCCATCGTCCCCGGTCACATGGTTTATAAACATGTTTTTAATGTTACTCAGCAAGTTAATATCATGCTTAGTGTTTGTAAATCAATTATTCACGCTCCTTGTGGTTGAGCCCCATAATTATATGGGGTATATTTTTATATAGCATACTTTTATATGACAAGGCACCAGGAAACGAAATCAAAACTTAAAACTTAAATCCATTTCCTTTCTGTGAAACAAGTGAGGTCTCTATGCAAACACTGGTTTCCACTTCTGTTTACTTAGAAAGTGATCCTGTGTACAAACAGTAAAAGGAATGCTTGGTTTAGCTTTGAATCTCTGCCTGGAAATGTTGTCATGTGAATAAGCGCAGAAACAGGATGTGACGTGTCAGGGAGTGTGATCATGTGTGAGACACTGAGGCAAAGGTGTCATCTTTCCTCCTAATTGTCTGCTGATGACGACAAGCACTTTTCTGTGACTCACTCTTTCAATATGCCACAGTGGTTAAATCACAGCTCTTTGTTTTCATCATGTCCTGGGTGGGACAGTGGCACTTTCTTGTCTGTCTGACTCTTGGCGTGTGCATCATATTAACAATTCAGCACAGGTGAGTGGGTGCAGGGCAAGCTGACAGACATGTGCCTAGGACTTGGGTCACCTGTCACAGCGTCATACTGGACAGAGCAGGCTGCAGCAAGATAAGGCCCAGAACACACTTTATGTATTTATTATAATAATCTTTGTAGGATTCCTTTCAGTGTTAATTTCTGCATCATATTTCCATCCTGTCTGCATCACAGCACATGGTCTCACTGTTATGTGTCCATCTGGAGTTGCCTTGCTCTGGGTGATTTCTCCTTGTTAGCTTCAATGATGTGTGATTAATAAAATGTACCAGCAGCGATATATTGATGATGGTTGATGATTTAATATATAAGTAACATGCTGGGCAAGATAATTGCAAGAAGTAAGGGTTTGGGCAAAGAAAAAAAAGGAATACTGCCATCTGGTGTTGGCTGTGATGCTGGTGCGCCAGTGTTTCCCAGCCCGGTCCTCAGGGACAACCAGCCTCTTCACAGCTCCTGGCCTATAGGTATTTTGGCTAAAGATATAAAACATTACATATTTGGTGTATGTGATGGCAAGCCACTTCCCTACCATGTCTGCTTATCCCAGTCAGCTTTGTATAAACACACAAATCGAGAACCGTGGCCAACTGAACGGCTCCCTCAGTGCAGAGCCTGTATGCGCATCTTCCACTGGGGGAACAGGAGAAAGCACCCCAACCAGCAGGTGCCCTGCTGACCCGCTGCAGCTGGCTTCCATGTTAGACTTCTGGATTTGTCCTCCCCAGTCAATCCCTATAATGTAATGTGCACCCACCATACTTTATACATTTCCATATAGAATAATAACTGTCTCCATCCCGGAGACACTGGCACGGTCTGCAGCACTTACTGCTCTCTGCCCTCCTCATGTTTCGTCTGTGGCCCACTGCACATTGTTAAAGGCTTAGCTGACCATGCTACTGGTGAACTGGACACACACACACACAGCATTTTACCTTCACCATCCTCTCTTGGCTGGATGTCTGTTTTGGCATCTTCCCACTGAGTTGTTGACACGGATCCATCCAGCCAGAGGAACATGCCCAAAAATTGAGTGCACCGGTCCAGTCGCTGTTTGAAAGTTTAACACTGAGACCCATGTTTATGGCAGGTGAAACTGATGGCCATCCTACTGAATTCTGTGACGTGCCATTCTGCCATTCACTGATGCCTTAAATGTTACAGCTTGAGCTGTTACCAATGAGGCCAAAACAGAGGGATCACACAGCACAATGAAACAGAATGGGCCATGCTAGCTAGCATCCAGAACGCAGGGAGAGTACTGCTGCACCTTGCCAGCTACTAGCTGCAGAAAGAAGAGAAATAAAGGATTTACACTTAAACTAGCATGAACCTAACACACGTGAACAATCTGAACAAAAAAGGCTGAATGAGCAGCCATAAGCACTTGCCTTGACACCTGTGACCTCCTGTGTCATTTCATGGTACAGGGGAAACTGCAATAATAGATTATCTGCACCACTAATAAGTAGCACACTACTTAATGAGGAAGTGATCTTTAAGACTGACATATGTCCCAAATTTACTCAAGGTTGCTGTTAATCTCCATGGTACTTCCAATAAATATTCCAGAATGGATGTTTAAACAATATGACAACAATGTTAAGAATTTTCTTTGGGAAGGAAGGAAGTCAAGGATTAAATTGAGTAAGATGTGCTCCCCTTGGCATAAGGGTGGTCTACAGCCTCCAGATGGTAGATTAAACAACTTATTTGAAACAACCAAATTATTGCTAACACTGGCTATCAATTAACCGGGTTAGAACTGGGATTTGTTTCATAAAACCGGATTTCTTACGATAACTTGCCGGATTTAAGATGAACATGAAACGATTTAAACTGCTAATCAATAAGTCTGGCTTTTTGAAAGAGGTGCCAGGTATTGCTAAATTGCTTTCCGACTTATCTCGGGTGTGACGTCATTCCAAGTTCCGCCCCGACGCCTGCGCTCAGCTTTAGCCGGACTCGGATTCCCATGAGCCCCCGGGCGCAAGCGACCGGAAGAAATCGACTGTATTCGCTTCCGGTGCCCTCTTTTCGTCGGCCGGGTTCAGGTGCGAATATATATATATAGTGTCGTTGCTCTCTTATTAAAATCGTCTTAACCACTGTTCAGGTGACACCATCCCTTTGCGTGGTTATTGTTTTTCTTGTAAAGCAATACTGCAGAAATCGAAACATAATTTTGGTAGAGTATAAAATGGCATTTATATTTATGAAACGTTCATTTCATTGTTTTGTTGGGATTCCCAAAGACACTGCCCTTTCTGCAGTCTCTGTCTTCGTACCGTTTGTAGTGCCCGCGGCGTGACTCCAGCCTGCGCGGCCTGCACGCCGGGCTCCCTCCGCAGCCATGGGCCGCGTCATCCGGGGCCAGAGGAAAGGTGCCGGCTCCGTTTTCAAAGCCCACGTCCAGCACCGGAAGGGCGCCGCGAAACTGCGGCGCATCGACTTCGCCGAGCGCCATGGCTACATCAAGGGGGTCGTCAAGGTGGGTTTCCGGGGCCGGCCTGCTCCCCTCCGCCGCCGGCCTGCTGGCCTCTAACCCGGCCCGCTGGCCTCTAACCCGGCCCTGTTCTGACTCTGCCAGGGTATTATCCACGATCCCGGACGCGGAGCCCCTCTGGCCAAAGTGACATTCCGCGATCCATACAGGTTCAAGAAGAGGATGGAGCTCTTCATAGCTGCTGAAGGCATCCACACAGGCCAGTTCATCTACTGTGGAAGGAAAGGTAAGCGAGGGACATCTTCCCAGGCTTCCGCCATAGCAGGAGTGGAGTTAGGGACCCCCGATAGGGGTCCAGGCCACTGGGGTTCTGCTCAGTCTTCAGGACGCTCCTCTTCTCCAGCTCAGCTGAACATCGGCAACGTGCTTCCCGTGGGCTGCATGCCCGAGGGCACAGTCGTCTGCTGCCTGGAGGAGAAGCCTGGAGACAGGGGCAAGCTTGCCCGTGCCTCTGGCAACTATGCCACAGTGATTTCTCACAACCCAGAGACCAAGAAGTCCCGGGTGAAGCTCCCTTCTGGGTCCAAGAAGGTTGTCGCGTCTACCAACAGGGCTGTTGTGGGTAGGTGTGAGAACATCTGTGAGTCCCTCGGCGCAGGACCGCGCGTGCCGTGTGAGTCCCTCGGCGCAGGACCGCGCGCGCCGTGTGAGTCCCTCGGCGCAGGACCGCGCGCGCCGTGTGAGTCCCTCGGCGCAGGACCGCGCGCGCCGTGTGAGTCCCTCGGCGCAGGACCGCGCGTGCCGTGTGAGTCCCTCCCAGAGCTGCCTGCGGTGCGACATTTGTGCCCCCATCCACCTCTACTTCAGAGAATAAACCCAATGAAAGCATAAGCTGAGTGGAAGGTGGAGGCACCCTGTGTGGCTGCTGGTGTTTCTGGCTTGTTTGTCATTTATATGGTGTTTCATATTCAGGTGTGGTTGCTGGTGGTGGCCGTATTGACAAGCCCATTCTGAAGGCGGGTCGCGCCTACCACAAGTACAAGGCCAAGAGGAACTGCTGGCCTCGAGTCCGTGGTGTGGCTATGAACGTAAGTGGTGCCGGTCCAATGCTGTACTTAACCATCCTGTGGCTTTGGCTGAGGGCTACTCTTATGGTGCATGTTGGTGTTTCACCTAGATGGGTAGACACTGTGTGTCTGGTCCTCATGGGGCATCATCGCTCAGAGTGCTGATTGCAGCTTCAGTGGACCTAGCAGTGATTTTGATTTAACTAGATGTAGGGCTGGGAAAAATGAACAATATTGTGAACTTATCCTCATATAACATTTAAACAATTAGATGAGAAACTTTGATACTGTCGATAAGAATATCAGCCTATCACATCGGAGAAACCACCGCAATTCCAACCAATGACATCATGCGTTATTGGTGCGGCGGTACTTTGGCAATTTAAAGTCAGACAGACTGGTGCTGTGTACTGTACACTTTGCAGAAAACTTAGCTAAAAATCATGCCAACTTGAAGCATTACCATCCAGCAGGTCATACAGAAAGCAAGTGCTTACAGGTACAGAAATGATACTTTGTTTGAAGATGTACTGTACTGTCTGCATTTTCTAATGTTACCCCCTATGCCATAAACGTTTGTTCTGTGGATTTCTTCAGTTTTATGTCCATTCAGGCTGTGCTTTTTTCATCTTGTGAATGTTTATGGAGCCTCCATGTAAAGTAATAATGCCTTGTGTTATATCATGATTATTGATATCAGGGCTGGGCTATCTCGGATCGCGATCTCCGCGCGATCTTACGGCACATGCGCAGTGATCTCCGGGGCTTCAGATGACGGGCGAAACATTTGGGCGGACGCCTACACCCACAATTTGCCAAGCAGATTAGTAGTATGCCTAAAATATTAATGAGATGCGTGTTGTGACGTCCAGAAGTTAGTAATCTGCATAATTTCGGCGTATCCTTTTATTGTCCGGTTAGCGCAGCACGCCGCGTACTACTGCTTTGGCAAACCATGTGCTCTTTGTGTCGCTACTTTTTGCAGTTTAAATTCCTGTACGTTTATTTATACAGATTACCTGGGCAGTTTCTAGCTATCAAAAAGATTTTTTTAGTAAGATTGGCTAAAGTATTCGGGATTACAGCCCCGAATGATTGGACCTGTTGACGCCCATGCAGAATAATAGTATGTCTAAAATGTTAGTAATCTGTGTACCAAATTGTGGGTGTAAGTAAAGGTCTGTATTGTACCAGAAAGCTGGCGTCCGGCCAAATGTTCCGCCCGTCATTTGAAGCCCTGGTGATCACTGCACATGTGCTGTAAGATCACCAGGAGATCCGAGATCCTCCAGGAGATCCGAGATCCTCCAGGAGATCCGAGATCCTCCAGCCCTAATCCATATCTACGGATGTGAAGACAATCATAATATTTTGTCATATTACCCAGTTCTGTGTAGACAACACTTATTTGATGTGTTTTATGTAACTTTGTCGATGGATGCCAAGTGTAACCAGGCTTATAAAAGTTGGCTGAAAACTGGAGGATCAGGTGGCCAGTCACATGCTTATTCCCGCTATTTCCTCAACAGCCTGTAGAACATCCCTTTGGAGGCGGAAACCACCAGCACATCGGCAAGCCTTCCACCATCAGGAGGGACGCTCCGGCTGGCCGCAAAGTCGGCCTCATTGCTGCCCGTCGTACGGGCAGACTGCGTGGAACCAAGACTGTGCTGGAGAAGGAGGACTAATGTATTTGTTAATAAAATGCTGATAGGTGAAACAGCCCGATGACCTCGTGTGCTTCTGTGCCGACTCCGACTCGGGTGGTCGTCCTCGGCGCGCCTCGTGTGCTTCTGTGCCGTCTCCGACTCGGGTGGTCGTCCTCGGCGCGCCTCGTGTGCTTCTGTGCCGTCTCCGACTCGGGTGGTCGTCCTCGGCGCGCCTCGTGTGCTTCTGTGCCGTCTCCGACTCGGGTGGTCGTCCTCGGCG
>JAODKL010000001.1:38326984-38344081 GCA_026780765.1 Petrocephalus schoutedeni | reverse complement strand
CCTCACCGGTTGATCATGTCATCCAGCTTGGCGAGGTCCGTGTGGGGGAAGGCAGGCTCCTCCTCCTCCAGCTGGGGGGCACCATCTCCCTGGCCCGGCTCATCAGGAGGGCTCACTGGGGAGTTCTCGTTTGAAGAGGTGGGAGAGGACGTCTGGAACACATGGCGAGTGCCGGTGAGCAGGAGCTGCGAAGGTGGGCGGAGCTGCAGAGGAGCGCTGTTTCCTCACGGCGCACACCTACTCCGGTCAGGCCACGCCCCCCACCCCATACGGCATAACATAGCCTTAACATAGCCTTAACATAGCCTTAACATAGCCTTAACATAGCCTGAGGCGCTGTAGCGTGATGACAGGAAAAGCCCCCCCCCCCCACATAGCTCTCCCGTTTAAACACTCAGGAAGATTCAGCCTCGTCTTTAAAAAAAAAAAGGCAAAGCCCCCGGCTTTGTCACACGATGTCAATGTGTGATGGCGATGACAAGGGAAGACTCAGACTGCAGAGTCAGCGGACTGGAGCGAGTGACTCAGGGAGCATGGAGCCAAGCTGGGAGAGCAGCTTAGAGCTGTACGGCGCAGACCGGCAGCCACGGCCCGGCGCAGACCGGCAGCCACGGCCCGGCGCGGAGTGTGTGGGGAGCCCAGATCCACGCCAGCCTCTCAGTTTGATCATGGGTAAAATTTATGCAAGTGGGACAATGCTGAGGTGCTGAGAGATAAATAAGAGCATTTTTACAAACGTCTTAAAAATCCCACACCAGTGAAACCCGTCCAACCCCCTGGGACACTGAAGCCAAAGCTCTCATGTCTGTGAGGCTGGAAGTTAAGGTTACGTTCCGCTCTGTAGTCTCTCCCTACCCATCCTTAGAGACATTGCTACCTCACAGCAGGTGAGAGAGGAAGCCCCCCCCCAAACCTCAGTGGCAGCCAGTGAAAGAGAAGCTGGCTCATTAACGCGCCCGTTAACCCCGAGAGTGTTTACACAGAAGGCCGAGTGTGGTCCGCCTCACTGGCACGCTCGAGCTGCCTGTCAGCGGCACGCCGTGCCATCTCAAATTCAACTGAATCTTTTAGGTGACAAACTTCTAAAGTCACGCACAGTCACCACAAGCAGGCAACGTAACAAGGTAGCCAGTGTCAGCATCGAATCCACTTGACGGTCAAGTTTGATATCTACAGCTGATGCTTGGGTGGGACTACAGTAAGATGGTGTGCCGCAGTATGAAATCTTAATTGCTTAAAATTCATTGTGGGGAAAATACTGTACACAGTGTCCCTGACTTATGACTGGGTTTTGCTCCAACAGGAGGATCGTACGGGGAAGTCTGAGTAGCATAAACACGTCATACAGTACAGTGGTTTCCCACGCCGGCTATCGCACGCTAGGCACAGCACTGCCAGGAGCACAGACAGGCAGCATTTTCTCTAACATACATTTATATACATATATATATTATAATATTTATTATACGAAAAAGCTTCAGTCATATGGTCAAGTAGGGGACAGACTATACACAGCGGTGGATGGTTCGATGGAAAGAGAAATCAGACATCACTAGAATTATCACTTTGACAAAGGCATCAAGCATATTAACCTTGAGAAACTGTGCCTGGGAGTCACAGGAACCAAAACGACACCCCCCCCACCCCCCCGATCAGCTGTAAAACTAACCAATCAGCATTAAGTGGCAGTGTATGAGCAAAATCAGTGTTTTTCCCCTGGTCTTCTCTGGAAGGGGAAACTGTACCATTGGACAACTGGTGTTCTGCTAGAGAACAAGATTTTATTCAACCCTGGAACTGCAATTTCTTCACTATGTCTAATGATACTCAAATAATAGAATGACGAAAAATCACAAACGTACGAGTAATTTAATGCAGACCGATAAAACCATAGTAGAAAACCCACAATACATCATTTAAAACAAAAACAAATGTGTGTTTTAGGCGACGCAAACGTGCGTTTAGTGGGTTTACATTCTGCACGCCCCTCCATTATAACTTCCCATTCATGAGCATTCCATGATTCTGCAAGTTACCCACACCAAGAGGGTTACAAGGGCGGACAGCAGGGGGCGCTCACCTGGTGCTGGGGCGGCGGGGCCTGGGACTGGCCATCAGGAGCCTGGCCCTGGCTGTCGTTGCCCCCCACAGGAGAGCCACGGGTCGTGGCCGTCATACTCGACACGGGGCAGATCTTTGCAATTTTGTCCGCTTATGTGGTGGCGGTGAGAGAAGAAATGGCTGCCTCCTGGAGAACGGCGGAGAAGGGGCACGCGTCTGAGGGGGAGAGCAGCAGGCGGGGCTCAGGACGACCTGCAGAGACCATCGCACAACCTGGAGGGGAGAGGGCAGCAGTGAGGGCGGAGCCGCGGAGGCAGGACGCTTGGGAGCACAGTCACCAATTTGGGAGCACAGACACCAATTTGGGAGCACAGACACCAATTTGGGAGCACAGACACCAATTTGGGAGCACAGACACCAATTTGGGAGCACAGTCACCGATTTGGGAGCACAGTCACCGATTTGGGAGCACAGTCACCGATTTGGGAGCACAGTCACCGATTTGGGAGCACAGTCACCAATTTGGGAGCACAGACACCAATTTGGGAGCACAGACACCAATTTGGGAGCACAGTCAGTTGTGATTTTTAAGCACTTCAACTTAATGCAGCATCATAACGCAATTTCACATGCATGCAGGGGGAATGTAAAGGTTAAGAATGACAGACAAAACTCAAACTATTTTCATGTTCGTATTTTAGAAATATCTCGATGTTTTATTATAGATCACATTACAATTAATAGTGTAGTTAAGTCTGATTTGTTAATAAATGCATCCCTACAGCGTAAATGCCAAAGAGATGTGTTGTGTTTCACTGCGGCATCACGCTTCTTCATATGCGGGTTTCCCGACACAAAAAGCCTGCGAGGGATATTCCAGCATCCTTGCTAAATAACAGATCACTAGCCTTCTCTTATTCAAGCCACTAGAAATCACTCAACCAGTCAGGGTTAAATCGGTGCACCTTCACTTCACCAGCGGTTCTGATCTTATTTATATTTTTTTATTCTCCCGTTCCGTTTGATTAAAAAAAACATATGTATGCTTTGTTGATTGCCAGTTCTTTTTACGCTGTTGACTTTGAGAAAACTATCTTCATATCACTAGAGGTGCATGCTGGGAGATGACCGGGACTTTAATTCCATAGTTAGGGCAAAACTTGCTGTTCTTAAAGAAATACAACGTATCATCAGGTAAATATAATCAAGTGAATCAAAGTGAATCAAGTTATAACAACATAAGCAGAAGACGGCAGAAAAGCCAATGTATAGTGGTGCATCAATACAGATACTATCAGTATGGGGACCGACAAAGAGCTCATGTACCTGCACTCACCCTTGTGGACATGCAGCGATGCTTATAAGTGACACCACATGACGACGTATCGGCAATACCGAGAAAAAAGCACAATAAACTAGGGATGCACCAATCGAGCTGCCAGTGATCAGAATTGGACGATTTTGGTAATCGGTGATCGGCACATCAGTCACAAATATTCCCGATTCCAAAGCGAATCTGCGGCACGGCTGCGCACACAGCGACATCCCAGCCGCGCGCGCAGCAACATCCCAGTCGCGCGCGCACTTGGACTCGCCAAAATGTCCGTACTTCGGAAATTCTGTGTGACCAAAGAGGACGCAAAATTCACTATCTGCAATAAGTTTAAGTCCCAGGTAAACTGTGGGGGAACCAAATCAAAGACATTTAACATAGCAAATTTAATTAGACTCATCAAATGTGCAGCTGCTTTTATCCTATATAATTACCCAAAGATTTATCGGAAACTTTTATTGTGATACCTGGCTGTAAGACTGATATATTCCCCCCCACTAGTGCCACATTCCTGGCATGGAAGGCGGAGAGGTGTCCGTTTACCCCGAGTGTATATCAGCAGTGAATGACCAAATTTTCTGTGAAATAAAAGTAAAAACTAAGACACACTAATAGCAGGTTATATACCAGAGGTGCTCAAACTGTGGGGCATGAAGGATTTGCAGGGACTGTAGGGGGGGGGGAGCTCAGGGTGTGGACAGGCACAGAAATATTAATGCTGTGAACATATGATATGCCTGCACACATCATATGACGCTAACAAAATGACTAAAACGTGTAAACTATATGCATACAGTACATGGTGCCCATCTGAAGGCAATGATCAGTAGCATAGTGAAAGTTTACCGTGGGAAAGCAGCTCAGTTAATGCTGACGTGTGGAGGAACCTCCCAGCTCTAGGGGGCCCTGTCAAAAACACTGCTGGTATATGCAGAGGTCGGGAGGGAGGGGCCATGGACATTTTCTTAATTTTCTCGCTGTACATTTAACTGACACTTATCCTAAAAGGCTTACAATAGAGAGAAGAGGCACAATGCGTGCGCGTTGTGGGATTGGAACCCCCAAGCTCTTGGTGGTTAGCACAAAGCTCTATCTGTCGAGCTACAGGAGAACGGCTGATGCAAAACTAAATTATGCGTTAGCGTCTTATATTTCAATATGTGGTGATGAATCTCAAAATTTCCATTCCAGCCCCCCTACAATACACCACCAACGTTTGAAAAAGATCCCCAGACAGTTACTTGGTTATTGTCCTAATGGTATGAAATGTTAAAATTGCCTTTTTCACTGTGTGGTGATCAGTCTCGGAATTTTATCAGTTTTAGTTCCTCACCAATATAATGCCTGTGCAAAGCCTGAAAAAGATCTGTCAAACAGTTTAAGATATTGGCTCGCATACAAAAGTGTCTGCGGTGGTGGTGGGCAGGTCTGGGAATACAGCAAGCAACAAGATCATTAAGCACAAGTATAATAATCACCAATGAATATGGGAAAGTAAAATGAACGTTGATTTCTTTACAGGATTTAGGGATAAATTGCAAAAAAAAAAAAAAAAAAAAAGATTTCTGTCTGGCAATTAGAAATAGCAGCTGAGAAGTACTTCATTACATTGAGGTTCAAGTGCCAAAACCACCCAATAAACATGTCAACAAACGGTGCTCATAGTAAAACCGCCACATAATTATTCTTGTATTTCTTTCACATATAACAAGAGCTTGAGAAGAGCCCTATAGAATTTCCCTTGACCAACATGGTTGAACATTACCCAACAAACAAACATGGAACTCATGAAACAGTTAAATGTTTATCAGTATCTATGACTTTAACCATTTCATGCAGAGGCACAAAGCTCTCTCATCAATAACCATTTGTTTTTGCTTCTTTGGCAGTTCCGATTGCCATGCATGGGCCAAAAAAGCCCCAGGTGTGGCAAACCTTCCATCTACGGCCTTACACCTTCTCACCAGCCGCAGGAGCCCATAGCGGCCGCTCAGCTCACTTCCGGCTCTGCAGACTTATAGCCGCAGCTATAATTATAGCAGCTTGTTTCAGATGCCCAGACCTCAGAGGGGGTGGGGGGATTTTTCAGCACCCATCAATTCTAAAACTAAATTCTAAAACTATTGCCTTAAAAAGATTAAAAAAGACTGCTTTGTAGAGAAATAATTACCTCATGGCAAATGAAGACTACCATGGGTACAGAAAGTTTCCCTGTTTTCATGTTTATCCCAACTAGCTACCAGAACGAAATGAAATCATAACTTCTCAGGTTGGGTGGAATTACTCTTCCTGTAATCTTTAGGCCTGACTTCACATTTACCAGAAGGCTTCCGATCTACTGGAAGGAAGTTCTTGTAATTTTTTGGATGAAGGTTTTCCATAACATTTTCTTACCATCACTTGGTATATCAGTGTTTTTTTTTTTTTTTTTTTTAAACAGAATAATGAGCAACACAATAATATGCACACAGCACAAATCACTAGAAACTGGGCAGGGGAACACTTACTGTGCACAAATGCACACTCAAGTCAAATAAGAAAAGTGGCAGCGATTTACTCTCAAGAAGCAAGAGCCCTGAAAATGTTTTCCTTACTTTTACCTCATGTGCCATGGGAATGCAGCTCTCTCTAAATAACTGAGCTTTCACACACAACAGAACTTTGCATGCTGTATGAACACATTCCCACAACCGACTCCCAATCCTACTATGGGCGGGAAGGATCTATTGCTCATCAAAGAAAAATACTACAATTCGGTAGCAGTGTCATAAATAAGGGATCCCAAAAACTTGGAAAAGACAAAAAAGCAGCATGTACAGGAGGCCATGCACATGTACATAAAATTAAGGGCCATTCATGAATAACAACCTCGCCTGTTGTAGGAGGACTTGATGGGAATCTGATGGGAACATGTGTGCAACAGGGGTCATTTTAGGAGACAAAGTCCTGCAGAATGCAGACAGCCGGTGAATCAAAATGCCATCATCTGCACACGCTCAGACTCACATATGGTCTGTTTGGGTGGCCATATTGCGAGCACATTTTTCACGGATGTTACAGAGAAGAATCAAAGAAACATCGAAGGAGACTGAAGACACCACTGGAAAACCAACTGAATAACACAGCAAAATCAGTAACACTGTAAAATAAGGGAGAAAGACACCTAAACAGCATTATGTTTCTTGGTCTTGAACTTCAAGATGCAAAACATGCAAAAAAGCTAGTGAAAAGACTGACAATAGGAGAGTAACTACCTGACAAGAGGCCACCTTGGTGTGTCACAAATGGCAACACGCATCAGAGAGCCTCTGAATGCCATTCCTATATAAATAATCATTTATTTATTATCAGACGCTTTGGTCCAAAGTGATGTACGACGAAGGAAAGCTTAGGGTCAGAGTCCTGGGGCAGATTAAGAGCTTTGCTCAAGGGCTCAGAAGTGATATTATTGCTCTGCCACTCATGAGATTTGAAGCCACAACCTTCCAGGCAAGGGCACAGATTCCAATCCTACCAATATATAATTATTCTTTGACAGATAGATAGGTTTCATACTGTTCAAATAAGAGGTGTATAGTGACAGTTTTATCACAAACAAACGGGCGTGCTGACTCACACCTCTGCGGGTGAGGGGTTTGAAACCCCCTCCATGCTCGGTTTGCTCCATGTTTGCAATGCTGTCCTTCCATCACACGGCTTTCCAGTATCCTCTGGATGTCCAAAGATATGCAATTATGTTAACTGACGTCTCTATATTGTTCATAGCATGTGTGTGCGCATTTATGTGCCCTGTGAAGGACTGTCATCCCACCCAGGGTGCAGCCCAGCCTTGTGCCCTGTGAAGGACTGTCATCCCACCCAGGGTGTAGCCCAGCCTTGTGCCCTGTGAAGGACTGTCATCCCACCCAGGGTGTAGCCCTGCCTTGTGCCCTGTGAAGGACTGTCATCCCACCCAGGGTGTAGCCCAGCGTTGTGCCCTGTGAAGGACTGTCATCCCACCCAGGGTATAACCCTGCCTTGTGCCCTGTGCTTTCCTGGAAAGGCTGCAGGTCACTAGGACCATGTCCAGCAGGGGGCAGGTGGATAAGCATCATAGTCAATCTGAAACAGAAAAGATGTAACTGAAACTGTCATTTTGAGGATAGGCTGCTAACCTTTCTGTCAGATGAATAATTTATTTACACTGTACTGTGCTAAAGTCCTAGGCAGTCAAAGACAATGTATCAGGATAGTAATTGTGTATTTGCTCAGGAAAACAAAACACAATTCAACATCAGAACTTATGTACATTACGAGTAACAATTAAAACTAAAATTCTTCTTTTCTCCAAAAAGCTCCTGATTTCTTGTTGGATGGCTATAACACCGCTACAGTTCCCAAACCACTCCCCCGGAGCACATCAGTGAATTTCATTAAACACAATCAATGTTACATTTGAATGTTTGAATGAAATTGAATGTTACAATTTGACCACCAGCTCATTAGATTAATTGAATTAAAATACATCAATGAATGAGATATTAACCAGCCAAAAAAGGTGGCCTAGTGGGCAGGGGAAGCCACGGGAGTACTGGATGGTTGCTGTAAATACTTGGATGAATCTAGGAAAGGTTTTCAAATGGCTAAGCTGACACAATTTGACAGCAATAATATAGTTTTACACCAACCTGAAGATCATTTAGACATTTTCTTTGATACCTAAGACATTTGTGCACACACATATACCAAACTGATTTTACCACTGCTAAAGATGGAAAAGGCCGCATAACACTTGGGGACTTCATGAGCTAACAAACTCACAAACATTAGAAGGAATGTAGTACAATGCTACATACCCCCCATAGCTATTTTCCGGATTTGAACATTCAGCCACAAAACAACGATACAAGTTCTGCCTCAGCGATGATATGAAGGGAAGCAGGCTCCAAGATATTTGCATGAAATTTAGAAGGTACTGAAACTACGCAACATCCTGATGCTGGCATGCCTAGGAGCGCGTGTCTGCCCATGGCCCTCCAATGGGCAAAGTGTGGGGCACAGCTGGCATCAATTCAACAGGGAGCTTCATCTGACTTTGCCCACCCCCACCGAAATGTTACTAAGAATTAAAAAGTCTCTTAGGGGAACGCTTCTATATGCAAATATCTAATCATCCTTCTACTGGAAAAAGTTACTTGGAAGACAGTAGCTTTTTTTCCCCCCACTCTCGACTGGATATGTAACGATTTTCAACAGAACCAACTTGTAAAGCAATCAACCACTTTGCCTATCCAAGAGCTATACTCCTGAACTCATTCTCTCCAAGCAGCAGAAAGTCATTATTAGTACAGGAAGTAACAGTTAATGGCTGCGATCTAAAAGATCTTGAATTTTTCATATAACAATATAGCTTCTGATTATTCATGTAAAATATATTCAAAGCCAAACTAGAAAGTAGGTTTGTAACTTCAAGACAACACCCTACCACTGAAGGCTGACAAGTAACAGGAGAGAAAAATCCCTTCTGTATCCTTCCACTAATACTGCATCTAAAAACCCCCAAAGACTGAGATTATGATCATGACACTGCCACTAGTTCAGAGAACATTATTCATGCAGTCATCAGACTGGCCTCCAGACGCAATAGAACATAAGAACATAAGAAATTTACAAACGAGAGGAGGCCATACTCGTATAACAGCCCAACAATTTCCACTGCATCCAAAAAACAAATACTGTACCTCCTACACGGCCTCAGTTACCAGCTGAAGGATGGTGCGCTTTTAAATGATTAAATATTTTCATGCAATAAAATTTTACTTTACAGCTGAATTGCTTCTAATGGTACATTTATAGGCAGGAATGTAACGATGTATTTACTTCCCTTACAAGAGACCTGAACAAAATTTGAGAGCAGATCCAATCACCATAGATAATAAACCATAAACTAACAATATAAATGTATTTTTCATAATGTCATGCACAGATGTGCCAATTTTTAAATAAAAAAAAATACAAACGGGTTTTTCTTTAAATGAACATTTTCATGCAGTTTATTTTACATTAATAAATCCAATTGCAATTCAAGTAATCAAGATCAGTGACATTACAGGTTTCCTGTTCAAAATGTCACTAACAAGCTCAACCACTTTCATTTCAAATCGCCGAGAAGCCCGTGCAAAAATAAATAAACCGGTGCCGAAATAAAAAAACATTAAGCGCCTTGATAATTACAAGGTTTACTCTGCACCTCCTTAAATGCATATGACAGAGCCGCCTAGTTTGGGGGAATGCCGGGCAGCACAGCCACCGGCCGACGGCACCAAGACGCCGAACAGGCAGAATTACAACACGGAACATTATGGAAACAAACCAACAGACGGGCCATAGAAGCGACGCCGATTACCGCACACTGACAAGTAGCGATAATAACCGGCCATTAAAACGCAAACTCGCTCCGCCATGGACCGAACACCTAGCCAGCTAACCGGGCCCGGAGCGGACCGAGGGCGGACAGGCCATTGCGGCGGGCGGGTCCGCGGACCGTGTGACCGGCTCCGCTGTCAGACGAGCAGACAGTGCGGAGGGGGGGGGGCGATCCGCCCCAATGTCGGCGACATTCCTGTCGTGCGACCGGGACGGAAATAACACTGAGCGCATAACAGCCCCGGTGTGACATACGTGCTCACTCCCACAGAAGCCGCCCGCCTGCTCAGGGTCATTTCTAACGTGCTGTGATCGATAACTGCATTTATCACGCGAATTCTGCAAATAAACGTGCAGAATGTGCCCATGAAAAGCGAAATAAACGCCCGCAGCGCTTACCGGGTTTGATGGGTATAAGCAGCATCTGTGTTACTGAGACGGCGAGAGACAGATTCCGTTAATCGGAATCGGATCGTCGCCCCAGAAGCACATTCGGCGTTGAATAAGCGGGGCCTGGCGGGCAGGCGTCGCCCGGCCGCGGCCTACCGACACAGGGCCGCTTCCCACCGCCACCGCGCCTCGGAAATGGCGCTCCGCCCCGGGGCCGGCCGCTCGGTGCCCGGCGGCTCGCGACGCCCGCGCGCCTCGCGGCCGCCCCCCGTCCCCGCCGCCTCCCCCCACAATCGGCTTCATAACATTTACCAGCAACCAAAAAAAAAATCCCCAGAGCCTCACAGTTCAGTCCACACTGGCCGGAGACGGGGTGCCGGCGGCCATTTTCCCCCTCACGGTGAAAACACAGCGGACCGGCTTTCCGCACAAACGCGCTCGGCGGCCACCCCCCGCCGCGGGCTTTGTCAGCCCGCATCCCGGGGTAATACGCGCCCCTTGACGGCCCCCCGGGCCGCCGGAGATCCTCCCAAAATATTTACCAGAAGCGGCGGATCCAGACGATGCGAGCGCAACAAAGGGCTACGGCGGCGGGCTGGCCGCTTACCCGGAATGGGGAAGCCTGCGCTCTGTGACGGGCGCCCCGGAGCCTGTGCGGTTCGCTCGGGTCGCGGCCAGACTCATCGGCGTGCCGTGGCCGGGCGCCGTGCTCGCGTGTAAGCCGCCCGTGAGGATGGTCCCGCTTCCTCGCTTTTTTTTGTTTGCTCTCGGGTGTTTTTCCTGCGTCACCAGCAGCGGCAGCGCCCCCCCCCTCTCTTTTCTGGTCCGACCGCTTGTCAGTTCAGTCCCAGTCAGTCACTTCGCTTCAATATGGCGGCGGCGCCTGCGAGCGCTTCGCCGAGAGATCCGGCTGCGAATCGGCGTCGGGTCGGCGTGTGCGACGCCAGAACGCCACTAGCAACAGGAGGCGAAGTGTCTCTCAGAATAAGTTAAACCAGAACAGGTCTGGCGATTCCTGCCGACGCGAAAAGCCCTCAGCAGAGCCCTCGCACCTCCTCCTGTCGTCACGGGTGTTATGAAATAGAAGCCATTTTGGCTCCTCTCAGTGGCCTGTGTACATGTGGTCATGAATGTAAACTAATCGAAGATCCCAGTAGCTCCTCTAGGCCCCGATGAAAATCTATATCTATGGCTGGACGAGCGCGTCAGTGGCGCTAAGAGACCCGGATGATAATGATCTCATACGGTTACAGTTCAAGTTCAATGTAGCTCCCCGAGCCAGGTAGCTGGGAGGGGGGTCGTGGCCGAGACCTTTGTTTGCGTTGAGACAATGCCAAATAGTTTTTGAATAATCAGAATGAGATTGAGAATATTCTCTCTCAAGTCTGAATAGATGTTATATGTTAATGCTATTTGAAAAAATAACCTCAAATTTTTACATTCTGCCTTTTTTCTAAATGAGACATCGTGGCATATTTTGTGGTGATGGACAGTAGTTTGTTGTTTGCAAGGGGATTTTATAATTACAGCTTCATAATCCAAAACGTTAATTAGATATAAACAGTGCAGTGCATGAATCTTTTCTTTTTTAGCCATACAAATGAAGTCTGTATAGAATCTCTGTGTTTATACAGGATGACTGGAGTTGTGGAAGAATTTATGACATTATTTTCCAGTTTCAGTCAAAATGGCCATGAACTAAAATCGAATTGTTAAATGTGTGATATTTGAAATTACTCCAATAAAAAGAAAGCCAATACGTGAATTTTAAAAACTGTTATTTTCAAAACGACAGGTACTGTGAAAACATCCCACAGCTTCCAATACTGGCACACATATAAGGGTGATTTAATGACAGCAGCAGTTAAAATATGAAGGTAGAGAAAAATGTAATTATAATAATTCTTAAGTGTAAGTAAATGTGAAATGGACCAAATAAGCTGTTGTTGCAGTTTAACTGACACCATTCAGCTACCTACTCAGGTGCTGGGATTACAATTAGCCCCCACGACATCTGTTTCATAACTCTGTCTTAATACTTGCCATTTTCTAAATCCATAAATAGAGGTACCAAAAAAAAACTACATTCCCAGCACCTTTGATGATTGTACTTTGAAATAGGGAAGATTAAGCATATGTCAAACTACAGTATTGATTAGGCTTGTGATATTGCTATAGATTCCCATGGAATAGTGCAGTCTAGCATTTGGTTGGCATTCAGAAGTCTGACTGGGGACTGGATGCAGAATGGAAACCAGCTGCTGACTCACAGAGCAGCCTTTTGATTGGCAGGATATCAGGGTGGGATTAACCCCACCCAGACAGAAGCCCTCCCAGGCTGTGTGAGCCACTTTCATACAGACAACACTGATGCATGTTTTACCCTTTCCCCTTTATCTGGTTTGCACCAGAATTCAGGCCAAGTGGAGCTTTGTCCCAGTATCCACACCGATGTGTACAGTGGCACATTTTCCCCAGTGCAACAGGCAAACAGGAAGGGGTTATATGTACATGGACCAGTCTGCAAATTACAACAGAGGGCTCAGTTTAAAACTACAGATTATACATAGTACCAACAGGCTAAGTGCAACAACACATGATACAGACATGGGATCTTTCACATACAAAAACAAACTAAGGAAATATGGAGCAAGAATGAATAGATTGTGAATGTGCAAAGAAATACATAAATGATAAATACGGCAGTGCAATTAAACCATGTGACCAGTGCCAGTGGGAGAGAGCCGTCAGTCTTGCTGGGTTTGGGCCGCCGGGGAACTTGTTTGATTTCTCTGTTTCTTGCTTGAAGCCTCGTGGATGTATCTGTGGAAGGCATCCTGATTGGCGATGCAGTTTTAATAAATTCACAAGTGCAGCAATCATTTTCCCAGTCACTGTTCAGGATTTCAACAAACAACTTTTCTCTAATACTTTTGTTGATGTTTCTGTCCATATTATCCAAAGAATCACCTTGGCTGATTTGTGTGTCAATAGCAAAAATACCCACCAATGAACTGCAATTTGAAAAGACTATTATTAAAAACATACAACCCCATGTACAAAAAAGTTGGGATGCTGTGTAAAATGTGAATAAAAACAGAATGCAATGATTTGCAAATCATATAAACTCATATTTAATTGGAAACAGAACAAATACAAAATATCAAATGATGAAACTGATATTTTTTTTTTGTTTTATGACAAATATATGCTCAATTTGAATTTGATGACAGCAACACGTTTCAAAAAAAAGTTTGGACAGGGGCATGTTTACCACTGTGTCACATCAACATTCGCAGAGCAAAAGGAAAAGAAAAACTCATTACGTGTAAGTTAATATGTTTAAGTTTCCCAGACAGCAATACCACCGAGGCAGCGTGCTTCTCCTAAAAGAAGAATCATAACAGTAATAAAACTAACTAACTAAAGCAACATGCTTATGTAAATATACGAATTTACATGCAGACATGTAGATTCACACAGAGAAGAGACTTCTGTGTGTCACAGATGCATTCTTATGCACAGTATAAGCATAAAATACAGAGGGGGGTAAAACTCATCAAATGTCAAAACAATGGCTTGAGGCCCTCGTCAAGGCCGTGATTGGCTGTCGCTTGCGGAGGGCGGGTCAAACAAGAGCTTCCGCATCCGGGACCTCGGATTAGTAATCACTTCCGGTGGGGGAAAGTGAAGGCGGTCCGGAAGCGTTGAGCGGTATTTATGCTAGCAGCGTGTTTCTGTCCGCTTTCCCATGGCGAGGAGGCGCCGGTACCGGGCCGGACGGCACCAGGCGTAGCGTGAGCGGCTCCGCTTCCGCCCACAGCCGCTCGGGCCCGCGACGCTCCCGGCCCACCCGCCATTTCTCCCCCGCCGCCCCGTCCGGGACTCTCCCTCCGCCTTTAAAATGGCTCCGGTGCAGATCGGCTCAGACGGCCAGCTGGTGCCGGTCGGGGGTCCGACCTCGGCGGCCCAGGCTCCCGCTCCGGGCGCCCCGGCGACCCACGGGGTTCGGCTCAGCCTGCTGATCGAGTTCCTGCTGCAGCGGACGTACCATGAGGTGACGCTGCTGGCGGAGCTGTGAGTAAGAGCCGCGTCCCGGGACGCAGCGGCCATCCGGCCAGCGACACGACCCCCGGTAGTCAGGGTGACGGTCACACGGACGCTGACGCTGGGATGAAGTCGCACCGAAGTCCCCTCCCCTTATATTCGCTTTTTATTTGTATGCATGAAATTCATAAACAGCGAACGGTCCATGTGGTAAATACGGGACTTTCTCTGAAATGTACTTTATGCAGCTATATGATAATTCCGAGAAGTCCACAGCTGAACTGTTTTAAAATGTTTGAAAAATACTGTTAAAATGTTAATTGTGCAAATGAGTAACCCTGGTAGTCCTCTGAGGGCAGTGAGTGACTTGTACAGGTCAGTGCCATGGAGCTTATTCCCTGTTGTGTTGTCTGGCCTTATTCCTGCATCTTCATAAATCACATGTTAAAAAAGCTCTTCCACTTAGTGCTTTATGCCTCCAGTACTACTAATTGTATATTGAGACATTTGTCCCCTTGTTTCTTATCTGAATATATTGCTTGCAGTATTGCAGTTCCTTGGTTTATACACTTACTATCTAACTTATTGTTTTACTGACAACCTTTGTTGTTTTATCCCCAGACTCCCCAGAAAGACCGACATGGAAAGGTAAGATTTTCCGAGTCAGAGTCAGCTTTGCCGCTGGGGAAATGCCGGCAGCCCTGGGCTGCAGTCACCCTCACCCGGGGGGAATGTGCTTGTTATGGCCCTGACTCCATCACTTTAATTATGGCAGGAAAATCGAGATTGTGCAGTTTGCCAGCCGCACCCGCCAGCTGTTTGTGCGGCTGCTGGCGCTGGTGAAGTGGGCCAGCAATGCCGGCAAGGTGGAGAAATGTGCGGTATGTGACCGTGCCCGTCGCCCGGCTGTGCGCGGGTATCTCTGCTGTGTTAGCTGACCCTCTCACCTACAAGTAGACATTGCTATAATTTATTCTTTTTCATCATTTTGCTCTATAGGACATCAAGTAATCTTAGGAAAAGTAGTTCATCGAGACTGTCAGTCGTCAGAATGTAAAGAGTAGAAAATGGTGTCTGGCTGGTGTGTTGGCTTGTACTCTTGACTAAGGGGCTTTTTTGGCCTCTTGGAACAGATGATATCCAACTTCCTGGACCAGCAGGCCTTCCTGTTTGTTGACACAGCGGACCGGCTGGCATCGCTGGCGCGGGACGCCCTGGTCCACGCCCGCCTGCCGAGCTTTGCCATCCCCTTTGCCGTGGACGTGCTGACCACAGGCTCCTACCCCCGCCTTCCCACCTGCATCAGGGTAAGCAGCCGGCCCCCGTCTTATCGGAAGGGGCAGCAGAAATGTTTCCAGACGTTTCCGGAATGATTGAAACTGGAGTCATTGTTGTGTTCTGAGAAGTGTTATTTACGTTAGTTTCACTGAAACGGAAACATTGGTACCTAATTGTAGAACTGATGTAAACATCCAGTAGTACTCCCTGCTTTGCTTTGACGCACATACACACATTTCACGCTGTTGTTGCTTTTATTTGCTGATGAGATTCGCCTGCATGTAGTCAGAGGCCTTGGCATCGGCCTCTGATTTTCTGTCTTTCTGTGTAATGACGGCAGGAGAAGATCATCCCACCAGATCCCATCACCAAGCAGGAGAAGCAGACCACCCTGAGCCAGCTTAACCAGATCCTGCGCCATCGGCTGGTGACCACAGACCTGCCCCCGCAGCTGGTCCCCAACCTCACCGTGGGTAAGGGCCTGCGGGCCGGAATCTGACCCTAAGACGACGTGCTCTTTGCTGCTGAGCATGCCGGATTCTGTCAGGTGGCATCTGAGCTTACTTCCCATGAAGTGGGAAATCTGAACATCCAGGTGAAGTCATTATTGTTCAGGTGCCATCAGTGAAGCTGAGGGACTCTCGGTTTAAGGCAGTGGGATGACTGACAGAGACCATATCTTGTTTTGAAGCCAACGGGCGTGTGAAGTTTCGTGTGGAGGGTGAGTTTGAAGCCACTCTAACTGTGATGGGGGACGACCCAGAGATACCATGGAGGCTTCTGAAGCTGGAGATCCTGGTGGAGGACAAGGAGACGGGAGGTAGGAGTTGTTGTCGTCGTTGGGCAGCAGATCGCTTTGTGGCGGCCCGTAGCTCGGGGCGGCTTTAGCAGTGGCTTTCCTGTCTCTCCGCCTCAGACGGTCGAGCCCTGGTGCACAGCTTGCAGGTGAACTTCATCCACGCGCTGGTGCAGTCCCGCCTCTTCGCCGACGAGAAGCCGCTGCAGGACATGTACTCCTGCCTGCGTATCCTTACAGGCGCCTAATGGGGGCGCTCTGCGGGAGAAAGGGGGAGGTCTGCGGGAGAAAATGACAAAGGCTGTCAGCAGAATTCATTTCCAGAAAACAGGTTGGCGTGACCTGAGCCTCTTGGGAATTGGGGGGAGGGGGCGCTGTACTGCCGTGGCTGAAGGGGGCGCACTGTACTGCCGTGGCTGAAGGGGGCGCTGTACTGCCGTGGCTGATGGGGGCGCTGTACTGCCGTGGCTGAAGCACTGGAGTTGGCAGTGAGCTTTTCCGTGTGACAGTTGTCTGCCCCCTCTCACTGAGCACAGGCATTTGCTTGCAGAGTGCCCTCTATGGGGAAGTGAGGGAATCACAGTTTTAAGCAGCAAATTGATTTGAATAATAGTTCTAATCCACAGCCTGGACTGAATGACGAGATTTTCACACTGAGAGCCGTGCTGCCTTTCTCTGCACTCCTGTCACACCGATTGGTCACTCCGGGCCTGCCTTTCTCTGCACTCCTGTCACACCGATTGGTCACTCCGGGCCTGCCTTTCTCTGCACTCCTGTCACACCGATT
>JAODKL010000001.1:37728953-37741136 GCA_026780765.1 Petrocephalus schoutedeni | reverse complement strand
ACTGACAGCACATCCCCTGCTTGAGCCGGCAGCAGAATCCCCCGGCAAAGGCTCAGCCCCCTGGAGCAGTGAGGGCCATTACTCCTCCCTGCAGTGTGAAGCACGTTCCAGAAGGAATGGGGGACGCCTGGGTCGTTTCCCTCTCCATGGGGGTCAACAAGGCAGCAGTTGGGGGGCCAAAAAAGCCAGAAGTGGCATCCAGTGGCCGATGCACACAGAAGGATGACAGGCGCCCAAAAAAAAATACATTTTTAAAATTTAAGAGTGAGGTCAAGCCATGCAGACCCGATTCTCTGCAACCCGGCAGTATATGTGGCATGCAGGCAGCAACAGACAGAGGAGCTCCAGTCTGAGGGGGGAAAAGGGGGAAATGAATGACCCTGTAAGGGCCTCAGCCTTGAAGTGCAGCTACACCCCAAAACAGGTGATACACAAAAACTGCCCCCCAGCCCTAACACACACCGCCCCCCCCCCCCCCCCCCCCCCCCCCCCCCCCCCCATGTCCACAAATGCCAGCACTTCATGAGAGCCCCAGGCATGCCATCATTACCTTCCGTTTCAGAGGAAGCAGTAGGCCGCATGGTAAGCAAATGCCAACCACTGGGGAGGAGATCAGAGATAAAGCCCAGTGGAATGGCAATGAAATGGCCGCATGGTAAACGACTGTCCTGAACATGTTTGCAGCATTACAGAGTAACCCGGAGCTTCAGTGTCTAAACGCGAATGAAGATGAGGGACCAGGGTAACTGAAATCTGCGTCAACCTCCAGAAAACCTCCAAAAACAGCTGGTGCCCGTGACAGACGGAGCAGGCCTGCTCCCAACCGGCACACTGACAGCTTCCTGGCTGTACCATGTTGTCTTCAGGCACGATCTGGTCTGCAAGGAGGCTGGTCTCGACCTTTTGTCCAGTGTGAAGGACTCTCAGAATCAGAAGGCCCATTACCCACAAACTAATAGCAGTGTTGGGGGGAGGAGGGGGGAGGAAGTGGCTCCTGCACTTCCTGCAGGCGAAGCAGAGCGATCCGGTACCATTACCAGCTTCCTTAACTGGCACACCATCTGCTGCCTGACTGATCTTTATAAAAACAAAGGCCCTCGTCAAGTAATTGGAACGAGAAGAGTGTTTAGTCTTTGCTATACTTGTACCAGTTGTGTTCTGCCACTGCGGCACTCTCAGATATAATTTATCAGAGGACCAGCTGAACAATGGACACAGTCAATAATAAGTGTTTCACTGCTTCCCTATTTTATAAATATTTCAAAACGTTTATATCATTAAATGTATTATTAGTTACGAATGCAATCACACTCAGTCTTTCATATTAAGTAATAAATGTCTTCCCATGAGTTTTTGTGCTCAGATCATGGCAATAACAGCGTGTTCGTGGAGGCAGCCATGTTTGTTCTGAGATGTATAGCTGGAATGGGAAATTGGTTGGTTGTGAAGTCTTGCACTGCAGAATTTACGACTTCATCAGGATAATCAAACACACCATAAATGCTGGTAGGTGTGCATGTGTGAGCGCCTGGCATGCAAGCATGCCTTGTGACAGGCTGTCACCCCCCATCCCTTTTGTCTTATTAAAGAGCAATAGTAACTATTCAAAAGAGGTTTTAATGTTTAAACTGCATACCATAATGATGATAGTTTAAGTAAGTTAACATGGGAGAGATGAAATAAAAAATGCAGCACTTAAAAAGCGCACGTAATAATAAAGACACTACCACAACACGGTATTTTTGCTGCCTTCGGTCATAACTATTAATGATAAGCATTAGCAGCTAATGCTGCGCACATATAGAAAAATATTATTTAGTATATTAATGACTGCTAATGTATTAAATGTTTTTTTTAATCTGTTATTTTATCAACATACCACTTAAAGTATTTGGTGAGCAATGGAAATGACCGTGATTCAATGCCGTGAATGTCAATGTTTGAAACTATGCATCATCTCCATGACTCAATTTATTTATTTTTTTTAAGAATGGGAGTGTCGCCCGATCTGTGCAGCCTTGTCGCTACTCGATCTGTACAGCCTTGTCGCTACTCGATCTGTACAGTCTTGTCGCTACTCGATCTGTGTAGCCTTGTCGCTACTCGATCTGTGTAGCCTTGTCGCTACTCGATCTGTACAGCCTTGTCGCTACTCGATCTGTACAGCCTTGTCGCTACTCGATCTGTACAGCCTTGTCGCTACTCGATCTGTGTAGCCTTGTCGCTACTCGATCTGTGCAGCCTTGTCGCTACTCGATCTGTACAGCCTTGTCGCTACTCGATCTGTGTAGCCTTGTCGCTACTCGATCTGTGTAGCCTTGTCGCTACTCGATCTGTGTAGCCTTGTCGCTACTCGATCTGTGCAGCCTTGTCGCTACTTGATCCCTGCTACACATAAGCACACTGATAGTAATAATCCTCCGTGTGAAGCACAGTAATCACTGAGCAGTACATAGTCCTGTGGATTAAACGAAGCAAGGAATTTGCATTGAGGATTTTTTGTAAGCAAGTTATTTGAGTTACTTGACTTGTTGCAGCCCTAGTTGTGGGCTGGGGCTAGTACTTCCTATACCTTGAGGAACAGGGTTACTATGTACCTCAGAAAATCTGAAGAGCCATCTAGGCTGCCTAATTACTACTAATTACTTCGTCTGAATGTCCAGTGCTGGGGACACATGCAGGCTTAGACCAGAACATGAGATTTTGAAAGGGAATAGCTTACCTGTGCAGGTGTGTGCTGAACCGCCCTGAATGTCGATATTCCTGAATCCACCTGTGTAATTTGCGATAAACATTGGGTCAGTAATCCAGGCATTCCTTCTCTTTTATATGTTGAATTTAGGATTTCGGAACCTTCTAGAACCGCCTACAAAAAGCCCAGCATCCACTTTTCCATGCCTGGCACCCTGACTAAGGTATACTGTTAATTGCAGTTGAGCAGAAAGCTGAAATGCTTTACAAGAGATATTTTATAGAGTAAGCAATGTTTCACAACTATGCTTATGTAAGTTTTATACCAGAAAATGGTGCCGGTATCAGTTTTTATGCCAGTGGAAAACCAGCACAAGACGTACTGTACTTACAGCACCAAAGTACCAAAAGTATGGTTTAAGATCACAGCACAAACAAAACAATATAACGGCCATCTATACAGTATAACAATATAACCACAAGACATTCAGACAAATACAAGCTGCCAGTAGCTGCACAGTGCAGGAGATTAATTAAGATTCTTCTGCATTGGGGTTGGGGGCGGGTGTCTGGCACTGTGAGGTGTGAAGTGGCCATAGACGGGGGTGGGGGCTCGGAGGAGTCTTTTGGTTCCTGGCCGTAAAAGACACAGCCTGTGTGTATGTAGCATTGGGGTTGGGCACCAGTGCTCATTAGGTATGCAGAAACCGTAAGGAGAACAGGCCCGTGGTGAGAGAGCCCCTGGTTTACAGAAGGCAGGGGATGCAGAAACCTTAAGGAGAGCAGGCCCCGGGTGAGAGACCCCCTGGTTTATAGAAGGCAGGGGATGCAGAAACCTTAAGGAGAACAGGCCCCGGGTGAGAGAGCCCCTGGTTTACAGAAGGCAGGGGATGCAGAAACCTTAAGGAGAGCAGGCCCCGGGTGAGAGAGCCCCTGGTTTACAGAAGGCAGGGGATGCACAGCGATACGCACTAGGCGAGATACACAGCGAATGGTAACCATTATCTAACACACTCCCCATCCACCCCACGCTGCAAACCTTGTGTAAACATCACTCATCATGAAGAAGTTCTTGTGCTTGTCATCAGAAGGACAAACAACTTGAGGCCACATGCATTTGGGGGGCAAAAAACCTGGGCAAAGCTTTTTGTTCAAGCAAAACTTCACTGCAGGTATTAGCAGAAAGCAGCTGGCTCTAATCTGCTGTGGGGCGCAAAAAAAATGAAAAAAAGTTACACCCCCCGCTGCTGGTTTCAGGACGGACTGGGGCCGTAAACCTGGCGGCCGCCTGCAGGCTTACGGAGGGGCCATCTACAGGGCTGGTGGTATTCACAGTGGGAAGCGTCTGAACGCAGAGAAACAGAGGAGGAGCACAGCTGCAAGGGAAGGCGACAGCACGCTGGGAACAATAAACAAAGACACAGTGCCCAGTGCCCGCTCCCAGAAGCCCCGGCCTGCCCATCGGGGCACGCCACCAGATGGCCCTGCTCACAGAAACAAAACCTGCTCCTCAGAAATAACGTCCTTTTATGACAATGGGAAGGAGAAGCAGAAACATGGCTTAAGGGGACCTCATGACAAGCCGGTGCTAAATGGCTAACGGGCCAACAGGCCCACAGGCCCACAAGCCGGCGACGCTAAATGGCTAACGGGCCCACAAGCCAGCGACGCTAAAGGGCTAACGGGCCCACAAGCCGGCGACGCTAAAGGGCTAACGGGCCAACAGGCCCACAAGCCAGCGATGCTAAAGGGCTAACGGGCCCACAAGCCGGCGACGCTAAAGGGCTAACGGGCCCACAAGCCGGCGACGCTAAAGGGCTAACGGGCCACATGCACAATCAGGGTGGCAGGAATGATGTCTAACCACAACATAGTGGGCAGCAGGCTACCGCAAGGTGGCCTCCAGTTAGTCCAACTCTGAGAAAAAGTCAGCATGGGGATGAGTGTAATAGGATCATTCGGGTTTTACAGGCTTCCTGTTTGGGAGTAACGGGCCTGGGAGGGTAAGAGGAGGTCAACAGGACACTGAAAAATAAGTGGGTGTGGGCAAATAAAGGCAAGCTGGCAAAGCAACATGGTCACCTCAGAGAAAGGGAACAAACAATAATAAACCTGGGTGGATATGTTGGGCAGAAAATAAGCCATAAAGCTTTTCCAGGAATTGAGACTGGGGTTACTCGGTTGGGGTTACTGGGGGACAGAGTACAGCAATTTAAACCTTACAGAGGTAACTAGGTGAAATAATCAGTAGCACAAACCACAGACACCCAAGTCTCCCTCCTGAAGCAAACTCAGGGACTACACCACGGTCCTCTAAGTGATGCTTCAGTCCGAACCCTAATGGCACTAACAAAAGATGAAACTTCTGTCACAACAGAAGGGAGCTGACCTTCTGAAGACCCCTCAGGGCAGTGACAGTTCACCATCGTAGCAAACTAATGAATGGTTAATGAGCCCCAACTTAAACTCTACATCGTTATCCACAAAAGCTCTGCCTTCACAACAGCCAAGAAAAAGCGAAGCTGAGCTAAGCTAAGGGTGGAGCTAAACCAAACAAAGGCTCCAGATGGAGAAACGTTTGCTGACCTGGGTCTGCAAGACCCTGGTAAAGGCTTCTGGCACCAGTGTCTCCTAGCTTTCCAGACAGCATGCCACACTGAGCCAAAAACATGTGGGTCTACCCAATTGCTAGCTGCTAGCAATCAAGGGAAACACAAAGGCCTGCGACAGAGAAACGTCTGTACCCTTTTCCCTCGACACCACAGATACCAAAGACACGCCACATTAAAGTTTTGGTGCTGCCATATTTTTGACTAGCAAGGTATTTAAATACATCAGTGTTTTTATAACTTAATACTCTAAAAACCATGGTATCAACTACAAGTCTCCTTTATGCTGTTCAATGACAGCCTTGTTTTTTGCTGGTAAAAATTTACATCTCTCATGCAGGAATAAATTACAAGCTGCACCAAAGTCCTTGTTACGCTCACATTCTTTACCCACTGTGGGATCTGAAAAAAACTCTTCTCTGGGATATTGTTTTCATTCAATAGTTTCTCTTATAAACCCTAATGCTTCCCTGAGTCCAAACATGTTTAAGCTTATCTGCTGGAAGTTATTAGCATAGAGACAAGACTCTCAAACACGCCTTGATACTCGATCCCTCCAGCAATGTACCATATAGTTTTTTCTCATTCATACAGCAAAATAAGTAAATCAGAGCTACAAAGATGGGAACCTTCCTGAGATGTGTACTGACCATGTCAGAGGGCTATGCTGCTAACCACTATTCTACCACCATCTTTCAATAAAACCTCCAGTTTAACCAGACTATCCCTGGTAAATATCGGGCCTTATAGAAGCCTACCCTCCAACTCTGTTACTTCAATCCCAATATCTGAGTCAGCCTCTGTCCTCACATTGTCCCTCGAATCCCTCACCTCCACCTTTCCACAGGGTTTGGCAACTCCACATGGACATGAATAAATTATGGAAAGGAGTGGCCATCCCTCTAGGGTCTCAAACCTTGGATGCCACTTCCTGGATGGTGTCCATTTCGGTTTCATAGCAACGCCTTTAGGAACGTCGCCCCTGGACACCGGCAAACAGTAATGAGCACCCCATTTTGCCCTCATTTTTCATTGGCTCTTGAGGCTTTGAAAAATTGATAATGATGAATTTACACCCACTAGCACCTGTGTGCCCTCCAATTCCCAAGAGAATGTCTGGACTGCATTACATACCAGGAGACACAGAAACCATGCAGTGGTCAAAGGCCCAGTTGGTCAGAGGATTTCATCTTCTGCTGCTGTTTTATTAGTGATTTATTTTTTACTACGTCCATAAAAATGGACATCTGTGAACATCATGACTGACACTGTGATGATCACACAATGACATGGGAATGAGCCAGACCTCAATACCAATGACAACTTGCTAAAAGACACCATAACATAACCACCATAACACAAACATCTCCCTTGCTCCGCCTTTAATGCCCAGGTAGATATACACAGATATATAATATACATCAAGGTGATGGGAGACCGTACGCGGAGGATATCAAGTCACCATCTCAGCCCGGCGCTGCTAAAACCAGTTAGGGAGTCAGGTTGTGAGGATCCTGGTACCGCCAGCGCCGATCTGAAAGCCGCTCACTCCTGGTGCGCAGCGGGATATAATCTGGGCTTCGAATCTGACGTCTATCATCACATGCTTGGCCACAGACGGGGCTACACAAGCGTGGCTGTCGGCGATGGGGACGGACGAGCCGGCGGCGATGGGGACGGACGAGCCGACGGCGGAGCCGCAGCCCTGACCCGGAGGACCCCAGCCTCCCTGCCGCAGCAGGCCGTGTAACGCACCGGCAAAGATTACTTATGGGTTATAGGTTGATACCTTCAGGAGTCAAACCCCCAAACAGCCCGATAATAGCAAAGGCCCCTAATAACAAATATAAATGCGCGCACGTTTAACGACACGCCATTTAGGTTTTCAGTCCGTTTAAAAGTCGCGCAATGTGCAAACGGGCATAGGAATTAAGCCACAAAAAAGTATGACATTAAGGGTGTACTTTGTAAAAGTCCTGTTAATACCCCAGACTGCGAGCCGCCAATGGATCGTATCAGTCAGAGCAGGTAAGTTACCAAACACGTAGGATATGTAGCAAAGTGCAGCCCTTTACTTTCCTTATCGCTTCCGAGCGGTTACTGCAGTAACACCTCAAACGGGAAGGTGATACCATGTAGCGCAGGCGACCCGAAATCATTTACGTCCGTACGCACATGTAAGGCACCACAGGCGACCCGAAATCATCCGTCCGCACATGTAAGGCACCACAGGCGACCCGAAATCATCCGTCCGCACATGTAAGGCACCACAGGCTACCCGAAATCATCCGTACGCACATGTAAGGCACGACAGGCGACCTGAAATCATTTACGTCCGTCCGCACATGTAAGGCACCACAGGCGACCCGAAATCATTTACGTCCGTACGCACATGTAAGGCACCACAGGCGACCCGAAATCATCCGTACGCACATGTAAGGCACCACAGGCTACCCCCGCCGGCGCGACACAGCAGGCACAAACGCCGAAATCCCACATGCATACTCACTACGAGCACGGAGGTCCTGACCACCTCCGAGACGCTCTGCCGCAGCTCGGCCGCCGTCCCCGGCTTGCTCAGACCCCGGGTAAACCTCCGCGTCTCCGGCTGAGCTGCGTGCGACATTTCCAAGCCGGACCTTTCATCAGCTCACTCGGCGAACGATGAAACTTCCAAAGAAACGCAGTTTCCAGCGGAAAACGCGAGCCGGCGCCTCATTCCCGGCGTGAAACGCGACCCGTAGGTCCGATTAGCGATCGTGTCTGGAAAACGAGCCCCTCTCTCCCTTTTCCGCATAAAGAAATTAATAATACAATAAGTAAATACTGCAGAATGGCTAGAGACTGGTCCAGTGCTGCGTTTCACACCGGCGCTCCCGGGTATCCATGCGGCGCCCGGGCCGCTGCGCGGAGCTCAGAGCGCCTCCCTCCTCGGCGGGGCGGCAGAGAAGCTCCCCATTCGCCGCTCCGACAGACGCCCATCGCGCAGGCAGTCACATGCACCGGCCCGGGAAGGCTGCGTGTACCGGGGGCGGATGTGCACGCCGGCAGTCACACGCACCGGCCCGGGAAGGCTGCGTGTACCGGGGGCGGATGTGCACGCCGGCAGTCACACGCACCGGCCCGGGGGGTAAGGCTGCGTGTACCGGGGGCGGATGTGCACGCCGGCACGGAGCTCCGCAAGCCGGCAGCCGGACAATTACGGTGGCAGTTTCCGCAAGGATCTTTCAAATAATGTTACACTTGCGAAGGTTAATCCTTAAATATATTCATGGCAATGTGTATTATGACAATACTAATAATTCGCCAGGCTTACATAATTTGAAGAGTTTGAGAGCGCATGAAATATTGCCCTTCGTTACAAATATAATCAGCCTCTCCTTAGGAATAAAAGATCCACAACTGCACCGTGCTATACTTTAGATGGATATTTCTTTACATTACATAATTGGTTATTTTAGATTAACATTTCTACATTCCCTTCGGGTTTAACATGAACTGTAGATATAAATTAAACCATCAAATATGACAAAGCAATTTAAAGAAATGCTGCCATCTGCTGGCTTTTGTGAAACCCCAATAGTGGCATATCACGTGACAGAATCCGCGTCGCGTCGCCCGTCCCACTACTCAAAGAAGACAGCCACACATCATGCCTTGACCTGTGGTTTTATTGCTTTTGCTGTCACAGAGCCATCTCCTGTCCTCAGCACCCCGCAAAGACTGATACCACATCATTCCCATTGTCCGTTTAAACCAGTTGTGGGATTCCTTTCCAAAGGACAGGCCGTGTGACCTTTGTGGGTGGTGAGCATGGGGGTCTGAGATTTATGAAACCAGGAGTGAATCTCAATATGCGTACTTGACCGTACTTGTTTAGGTCATCTTCCATTGCTGAGAACACAAGTACATAGGGCGGTAAAAATCCCCAGATCAAGGATACATCAGCTGCATCCTGCCCAAACAAGACCAATCCCATGATTCATTGCACCCCAAGCTCATTCTTGGAGGCCAAGTTAGCAAGATCGATCTTGCCAAGACCACAAGTACGGTCTTTGAGACTAAGATTCACCCAAGGTTTGTTTTATCGCGTCTTGCACAACACCATTACAGCTTCTGGTTATTATCATCATTTTTTTTACCAAATTCAAATTAATGGTTGGTTGTAAAATATACTTCAACTGAGAATGAAGCATGGGCCAGACAGTCAGCGGTGTCCCTGCGACTCTGCATAACTGTACCAACACCCGCAATGGCATAAATCTTTATGAAGAGTGGCTCTTAGCCATAGGGAGTAACAGAGAAAGGCCCACTGGTGTGGAGGGCCAACTTTATCCATAAACTCTTATATAACATCCAAGGATATCTTGCGTAAATGTTTAGATTCCTACCATATATGTTTAAAGTATGTTGATTTTATATATTTCTATTTATTTATTTTACAAATGATGAATGATCGACATATAAAAATGGCTTTATAAAGACTCCGACACATTGGTAAGACTAGTTTTGGCAATGAACCAGTTGGATTCAAAATCCGCCTTCCTCCCCCCTTCCTCTTGTGGGGAAAAAAGGGTGATAACAAACCTTCTCCCTAAAACCAGGCTGAAACATTTGTGTCTTAAAAAACACTACTGGGTGACATGTAAAAATCAGAGTGTGAAACAGTGGTCCACAGACTCATTTAAAAAATCGTATAAAATGACTAGCTAGAAAAGAGATGGTCTGGAGTTCTGTAAAAACGCAGTAAAAAGTCGGTGATGTCATCAAAAGCAGTAGTCATGTGACCTTTTAAAGCATTTAAAAGCACAGATATTGTGCCCGGAGGCCGATGTGTCAGAGAGTTGGAGGCGGTTCCCGAAAGGGCGTGACGGGAGGCTGTGAGACTGCACAAAGTTGGGCTGGGACGGGGTGGCGGGGATGACCCTATTCTCCCCGGGTCAGTAGTGCTGAGGGTCCTTGCGGTTCTGACTGCGGGTGCGGCTGGGCGGGTCGGTGGCGCTGCGGATGACCTCCATCCACCTGCCATCCAGGCCAGCAGATATGCAGGAGACAGGAAGAGAAGGGAGCTGAGGACCGCCTCGGGACCACTGAAGCTAAGCAGGTGATGCGGCTAACTGCTAGTAGCGGGCGGTAGCTCGGTGCCTAGGAACATAACGCCACTGTCCCATGACCATATGTTCCCTTTATAACCATTGTGACTTTCTACTATAGAAGGAATACACAATTCTACTGACTGCGCTCGACGTCTCGTTGACCAAATAAAAGATGCTTTATGGAATCATCTATTTAACTAGTATATGTTTATACTAGTTAACTTTTGTCTTCCAGATGATCATTTACATGGATCACTTTACTGTATATTGGGCTCTTTCTCTCTAACAAAAATTCATGTACCTCCACTTAAAACATAAAATCATTCACTGACGACTATGTAAACAGCTTTCTATTTGTGGTGCTAAGAGTGTCTCATTGTGTCGTTTCGATTTACTTTGTAAAGCAATTTCTAAGAAAATGTTTGTTTTTAGGCTCCTGATTTTTGCAGATGGGTGACTTTCATGGGACAGCGATGATAAGCTTGTGGCCATTAGGTTGTAGGTTCATACCCCAGGATGGGCACTGCAATTAGCATAAATCAGCCTGATTACCAAGGTGTAAAATGGCTAACAATTGTTCTGGATGGGAGATTCACGTTACCTCTCGAATGCATACTCGCTCTCGGATCTGAAGTAGTAGACGTGGGATTTGAAGTGCAGCTTGAAAACGTAGTCCTTGTGGATATTCTCTGACTCTGTGGGAATGGTGATGGAGTAGCCCAGCAGAGGCAAGCTGGCCAGTGGGTAGTCATCCTGGGAAAAGCACGTTCCAACAAAAATGTGAAGAACCCTAAACACCAGCTCAGCAGTGAGACCTGCCTTTCAGACTGGGTTCCCCAATTCCGGACCAGGAGAGCTGGTCTGCAACAGTTTGCAGCTTTCCCTATTCAGACACATCTACTAAAGCTGGTAAGTAGCTGACTGGGATGTGTTTGAGCAGGGAAATCTGCAAATTGCATTGGACTCTAGCCCACCAGAACCGGAATTGGGGAACTCTGCTTTAAGAGGGCTTGCTAATAAGTTAACTTTTAATTACTCAGCATAAGAGACTGTTCTCATTAGTAAATTACCAAATTCCCAGTGGTTCTTACATAATTCAGCAAAATGAAAGCCTCTGAGCTTCTAATTAACTTATCTGAAGACAAATTATTTTGTGTTTTTTGACTACGTCAAGGCTCAGAGACGGGTAAGAATGGTAACTGTGCTGAGTGATTCCTCCTTGCAACACGCTGTCTGTGCCGTGAAGGTAACTGTTGAACGTCACCTTTCATTTATCGCTAACTTAGTTATAACTTGCTACAGTCTTGCAATAATACGTCTGCTGTGTTGTCGCAGAACACAGAAACTAAGGAGATTAGCTGCAAGCAGTGTGTCCACACTGACCCTAACCCTAACCTAACCCTAACCCTAACCCTAACCCTAACCCACACTGAGCTCGCTGGAACCAAACATCACCCTCAGGAATTCCATTTTCCCCACTCCAAGCCTAAACAGAGGAAGTCAGAGCAACAAAGTACTTTACCTGGTACGTCTTGTAGAAGAAAAGGCTGAAGTTAGTGAAGACCACCCAAAGCTTCTGCCAGCCATTGCTGTTTTTGAACTTCCTCAGCAAATTCCCCGACAGCTGGTTCTGGTCGGCAGAAAGACGTAACTATTACTGGCAGAGGTCAGTGCTGCAGGTTCCGTATATGAAATTTCAGTAAAGGCTGTGTCAGTGCTGCAGGTTCCGTATATGAAATTTCAGTAAAGGCTGTGTCAGTGCTGCAGGTTCCGTATATGAAATTTCA
>JAODKL010000001.1:37686018-37696464 GCA_026780765.1 Petrocephalus schoutedeni | reverse complement strand
AAGGAGAGCGACTATGTGCAGCAAACAGCTGGAGCAGGTAAAGCATCTCGGCGTTCTGACCCAGTTACAGAGAAGGGTTAGGGTGAGACTTGGAGGTTCTGCTGTACCGCCAAGGAGAGCGACTATGTGCAGCAAACAGCTGGAGCAGGTAAAGCATCTCGGCGTTCTGACCCAGTTACAGAGAAGGGCACCTGCAAGGAGAAAAGACTGTGCAAACGTAAATATGTGATATTTGTTGTGATATATGCAACAGAGCAAAGGGTTCCGAAATCCTTAGTGAGAGGAATTCACCTGCTCATGCATTACAACCACAGCTCACAGCCTGAATGCGTCTGCATAAAACTGTACAACAGGAGAACGGCAAAAAAAAGCTACATTTCTTATCTTCCAGTTCAGCTTGGAATTTGGGGAAAGATTCCCTCCTCCTATCTTAGAGGCAAAGAAATTACCTAATTGGAAAGTAGGTTAATTACAGTTAAGGCAGGTAAACCAGCATTACACAAGTCTCCAAAGAACTTGCATCGAGGATTTTTTGTGATTGAGTTATTTGAGTTACTCGATGAATCTTTGCAGCCCTAGTACATTCCAAATGGAAAAGAATAATAATATAATAACAAAGACAAACAAAGGTATATGGCGTGGTAATAAAAAAATATTTTACTTTAGTTTGAAACCAACTGGAAGTCTTTATACTCCTGTAGCGAGAAGTCATATAAATACAGGAATTTCTGGACTTTCCCAGCCAACCATGCTTCAAATTTTTGTTATCATCCTGATCATGGAGGTGGTTATATATAATCTTTGGTCTGACTACGTTCCGACTTCCTGCTACTTTTCCTCTGGCCAATGAATGATCGAGGCTCGCTCAGGTCACTGAGCCTCCGCGACGCCCCTATGTGGCATCCAAGGCTGGCCCCTATGATGGAAATTATGTGATTTTGCTGAGGTCATGTGAAGCAAAAAGCAGCCCTTAGTCACCTGACTAGCAGGTCTGTGATCCAGGGATGCCAGGTGGAGTCATAAATTCAGAGAACATGGCACTGGCTTCACTTACAAGCAAGCATACATTCCTGCGAATCAGTGATCACAAACTAGCCACAGATTGGGGAGGGGACAAGACCGCCCCATTGCAAATCAATTAGCTATACACATCCAAACAGAGCAATCATAATGTAGGAGCAGAGTCCTGTTGTCGTGGAGACATGTTGTCAGCTACTACAACAAGGGCTTACGGGAAGGAACAGTGCAAAGCTGGAAGAGGGGCGTGCTTTGTGGCGAGCAGGCTGGAGAGGGGCCAGCAAAGCCAAGCATTCAGAGCCTCCAATTGGCCACAGCCATACAAGGAGCCAATCAACATGGGGCAGGACATAAGGCAATGCCCTCACAAGAGCGGAGCAGTGGGAGCTGCCATTATGCTCTGGGGGTGAGGGGGGTGCCTGCCAGTCATACAAAAATCTCCCTGCCACCTTTCACAAGCCACCACAAGCCAATTCAGAGAAAACCCAATTTCACCAGAAAGCATGCCTCCAAAAATCTGAAGGACAGAATAAAATCTGCATTTTTTTTTTACATGTTTTACAGCACAGCCAAACTATCTGGCGGGGCACCGGCGCCGTTACTAGAATCTTCTCGGTTTCCATGGAAACAGCTTTATTGAAGTGCCGGAACTGCCAGTGTACCTATGTGTGAAGCACGGGCAGCTCCAGCCCAGCTGGTATCGAGACATGGACAGGAACATACCTGCAGCAAAGTGCAAGGGACACTAAAAAGTCTGTAATTATTACCTAACTACAGCTTCTTTTGTAAGTCAGAGCAGGCGGTCACTCACGCTGCCCATACACACCTTAATGTGCGGTCTGTCCAGCAGTCTGACCCTAACCCTAACCCATACACAGTCTGACCGTTTCCCTGCTCAGCAGAAAACTGCATGGTAAAGGCTGCAAGGGCCTTCTTCAAGCCATCTGGCAATTATTCATGTCCCGGGACATTAATGACCAAAAACTGCATAATAATGGAATAATTACATTTAAAGACCCTTTTCAGTTCAGAAAAAGCATAAACATGGTCACCAAATAATGACCCATGTGACTGGACAATGGTATCAGAGGTTCTCTTAAAGTGACCCTGCCCCATTTTATAACATTACATTAAGCATTTTCTGTGCACGCCCCCATCCCCCATCCCTCAGCTCTTACACGCATCTTCCAGGACACAGGACACCAGAGGGTTCCGTCCTTCCATTCTTGCCACAGAACAACAATACAGCTGAAGCTGGAAATAGCTACAGCAGCAGCCCATTAGCACGGTAGCTCCAGACTATTGGACTGAAACACCCGCACCAAGTCCAACAGACCTGGTTAGTTCCACCACATGAACCTGCAACCCTTTCACAAGGGCAAACTGCCAACAGGTTTTACAGGATGGTGGACATCTCTGCAGAGCCTCTTTCATCCACTGGAATTCTGAACGTAGATGGATGTGAGCAGCGATTGGATGGCCGCAGCAAATAAACCTGCCCATTTCAAAAAGAAATACATGGAATTCTTCTGAGAGAAGTAAAATAAATCACTACAAAATGCAGAAACGGGAGAGAGGACACGTTTGCAGTGGGTGCAAATTCACACCATCCATGCCAAAGCCTGCTCCTCACCAAAGCTTCTCGTGCGGTCAGGTGTCGGAGAATGACAGCCGTCCCCATCGTCTTTCTGTGCTGCGTTCATGTGGAGGACCGGCCGATGGAAACGGTTTCCCCGGTAACCAATTCCCCCAGCACTGCCTGGTCACGTCACTGCCCCCCCTACCCCATCCCCACCTGTGGCTGCTACGCTCAGGAGCTTGTCAGAAAGGCTTCTTCAGATCCCCACACAGCGTTCACTGCCGCAGAACTGATACGCTGGTTAATCCCCACTGATGTGTCCTGAGCATGCTTGTGTAGCACCACTTCGCTCTCAGCACAAGTGAGGACCACTCACACTCCGCAGTGGAGGAGAGGAGGCGGCACTTGTGAGGTATGGCCGTGAGAAAACACATCAGATGCAAGGTAACAGATAAAACAAGTTTAAAATTAAAAAATAAATATGAGTGGAGATCGTGACAGTGTACTGAATGCAGACGCTGTCTGTGAGCTGTCTGTGAGCTGTCTGTGAGGTCAAGGTGGAGCCTTCCTATAAGTCAACAGCAGCACAGATGTGGCACCTACCAATCAGAACAGCGTAAGCAGGCCCTCCCCATTCTTGGCCAAGTCATTCGGCAGGGGACTATCAAACCTACTATGACAAGTGCGCTCAGATTCTCATTACTCGCCACATCAACATGTCCTCTGAACACCAATGCAATGGTGAGCTCTCCTATGTGGAGATGATGGGTTCCCAAATGACCGAGCCATTTCTCATCCTGACGTCTACACATTTTTTAATAAACAGCACTGACAGCAGTTTCTATTCAATGACCTATGCTTTCATCCCGATTGAACTCCAGGAAGGAATATGGCGACTGTACGCGAGTAGAGCTGAAAGTACACCAGCCAAAAATTCACAAGAGATTTTAAATTTACTCATTCATGATGGTTTTGGGGAAGGACAGTGGTACACTGAACATTTTAAACTCTCAACACACAAGAACGGGAAAATTCCAGATATTCGAGTGGTTGATAGAACTGTAAAGAAGAAACACCATGAGAACATAGAGACAGATCTAGCAAGAACACCTCGAAGACCGAGGTTGTTAGGATGGGTCCCTGCCCTGCCCTGCCACCTTCGGCATGTCTGTTCCCTGTTTGGTCAGCAGCTGTCATGTGTCCTTAGCTCCTAGTGTGTTTCCCTGTTACCATAGTCTGCGAATAGCAATTTCACGGTAGTGTTAATCTTTGGTGACGATACAACCTTTAAGGGATACTTCTGCTCTCTAGGGGTGGATAGTCTTTGCAGGTTTCTGTTAAAAGACTAACAGATGGCATTATTAGTACCTTCAAGCTTCATCCTCTAAAACTTCACTGTTATACTCCATTCAGCAAGGACCACCAAGGCCATTGACAAGTTTTACCACTTAACTGGCTTGTCGTGTTTAGTACCAAGGCAGCGTGACCCTCTGTCTTAAACCATCAGCCCAAAGAAGTTTTCTAGCAGCCAAATTTAAAGCAGAGATGCCAGTCTATGGCAGGGCACCGGGCTGGGAACACCCTGGACAGGATGCCAGTCCATGGCAGGGCACCGGGCTGGGAACACCCTGGACGGGATGCCAGTCCATGGCAGGGCACCGGGCTGGGAACACCCTGGACGGGATGCCAGCCCATGGCAGGGCACTGGGCTGGGAACACCCTGAAAGGGATGCCAGCCCATGGCAGGGCACCGGGCTGGGAACACCCTGTACGGAATGCCAGCGCATGGCAGGGCACCGGGCTGGGAACACCCTGGAAGGGATGCCAGCCCATGGCAGGGCACCGGGCTGGGAACACCCTGTACGGAATGCCAGCCCATAGCAGGGCACCGGGCTGGGAACACCCTGGAACACTGGAGAAAAATCCAAACCTCCTGCTTTTCTCCCACGCTTTTGTTGTCATTTCACACAATCTTGTTCTCCCCCAAGGCTTGAAAATTCCCGTTATAGCCGTAAAAAGACGACCCTGCCTCCTCTTCAATGGGAGGACATGGTGGGTGCTGTTGATGCTGGCTAAGCATAATTCATCATTCTTTAGTTTCCTTTCACAATTTACATCACCAGATGGTATAAGACCAGCACGCCGGCGAGGTGTGGGAGGCAGCAGCGGCACATGAAACCAGCACTAAGCATTCTAACAAACTCCAAGTGGGATGTAAAGGGTCTTAGGCATTCTCTCAGACGTCAGGCAAGCCAAGTCAGCAGCTCAAACACCCACGCACAACATTCCATACCTATCCAAATACTTAGCACAGGGAAGTAATACTGTTCTTAATTAAATAAAAAGAAGGTTAAAATTCCACACAGACAGCACAACACAAGTGGGAAAACACAAAGAAGCCATTTTTAATGCACATAAGCCAAAGGAGGCATTGATTAGAGGAGCACAGGAACAAAGACGTGTATGTGACTATCAGCTAAAGCACCACCACAGCTTCCTCAGTTCCGATGCGATTACACAAATCCATCGTCAGTCCCATTCATGTCGGGGGCAACCTGTAGTTTAAATCAGTTACCATGCCAACCTGTTACCCATAAAAGCAGACTGCTGTCTACAGAGTTTGCTCATGAACGCAAAGCCTTCATGGACTTAAACACGGAATTCAAGTAAAAAAAAAAAATCCATTAGTCAAGCCGCATTTGAATTTATCATTGGGACATGAAACAGATCCCCCCGTTTCTGTACACTCCAACAACCAATGGCCAACACTCCAACAACCGATGGCCAACACTCCAACAACCGATTGTCAACACTCCAACAACCGATGGCCAACACTCCAACTTTTTAGCATGGTAAAAACAGCAGAGATCTTTTCTGATGTCCTCCAAGAAACTACAGGTGGAAATGGCACTCACCGAGACCTCGAAGACCTCCTCCGTGTCATCCAGCAGAAGGACCCTGATGGAGATTCGGCGACCTGGGGGCATGGGGGGCAGCCTGCGCCCAGGCTCCAGCGTGCTGACCCCCAGACTCTCCGGTGTGCCCAGCCTGCGGCCAGCCGTTGGCCTCAGTTCTGCTTCCTCCATGGTCACCACCTATAGGTGGGGTATGCAAAAGACATCAGGACAGAAGGCAACTTAAGGGCTCACCTGGGTCTCAGTTTAGCACTGATATCTCTCTCCTACCTCCTGCCTGACTTTTAATAAACAGCTGAACTGACTATTTTCCATTTCCACATGTTTAATGGGTGCCCATGGGTTTTAATATTTTGGAAGAGAACACACCTGCTCACTGTCAGTTTCAAACTGTGTGTTAACTAAAGAACATTAATAGAGCTTGATGATGACGACTCTTGGTTAATGTAAATCTTTAAACACAATGAAGTGCATCTAAATGAAAGCTGAGTTGTTTTTTCCTATCGCAAAGCTCACTCCTGGTGCATAGCACAGATCTTGGTGTTTCAAAATGCTCTGTCTTCCTTACCAGAGGTGTCATTTTCAGGTCCAGAAAGTAAAAATCCAAACCAGGATTTTTTTTTCAACCAACCAGTTGAGCATAAAGAGTCACAGTCATAGTGCTCAACTAGTTGCTTACCGCCATCCCCACCTCCACTGATCCAGGCCTACTGCCATCCCCACTTGAAATTTACACTGGAATCTGCAGAATGTCATTAAACAGGCAGGTATATTAATGCTGTCGACTACAGCTCTCGGAACAAAAGAAGCCATCTCCGAGAGAAGCAACTGGCATTTCCATCAGTGACAAGTTGGGATGCTTATACAGGAGCAGGCTGATATTTCACTGTTTAAGAGATGCTGTGATGAAACTCAGCTGGCAAGTTTTGCCTGTAGCCACCTGGGATTTGGGCAGTTCACTCTGATTAATGTCAATCCCTCACCACCACACCACCTGCTACCTTTGTCTGAGATATTTTGTTAGTTAGGGTTAGGGTTAGGGTTAACCCTAACCCTAACCCTAACCCTGTAGCCACCTGGGATTTGGGCAGTTCACTCTGATTAATGTCAATCCCTCACCACCACACCACCTGCCACCTTTGTTTGAGATATTTTGTTAGTTAAAAACACAAATGCGTGACCCAGCTATTTGCTTTGCATATTAGTGTTTTTTTGTTCAAAACACTGTGTGATAATTATGTACTGTAATATACTGTATAATACATGATGATGACTATTCATCATTCAATATTGTATAACAATATATGCATGATTTAAATACTAAAAACACTTGAGCCACAGCAGACTGTAATACCAGTAGAGAATACTTTGAAGACCCCTGAATGCTGTTGTGCAGTGATCTTTCTTTGACTGTCATATAAATCTGTAAAATCAACCCCATAACCCATGGAAGGAAAATTAAGTAACAGCCCACTAATTAAGATGCCAATACAGACCCAAAGCTAACTACATGCTACACAGAAATGAATAAAAATGAGAATGTCCACTGAAGCAGGCACACAATGGAGTGGGATGGCTGTCCATTTCCAAGGCTTCTACAAGCTCCAATCCCAGAGATTCACTCAAGCAGGACACTCTCCTGATACGTGTCCTAAAACAATCTGCTTAAAAAATAGCCAGTGCCAAAACTAGAATTACCTCTTTAAGGTCATATAGGGGAAATTCTGCACCATGAAGTGGCTTTTGTGAGCAGAAATCTTTATTTGCCCTATATGCTTAAAACGCAGAATAACAAGCAGAAAGCCACTCCTTACCTCAGTTGAGAAAACCCCCCCAGCCTAATTTAAGGAGGGGCACTGACACAGAGACAAGTGGAACAGGCTCCGCATGTTTGACAATACCCACCCCCCAAGAGACATCTCATAAAATAAAGAATGCACCATATCATCCACCTGATAACCTTCCTCCCTCCCCAGAGCTCTCCTCAGAGCCCCTTTAAAAATGACCCACAACCTATTAGGGCAACCACTTCATTTTTTGGGGTTTTTAAAGTCAACACTTTTAGATTGATAATGTAGAAATCTGCTTAATAAACAAACATAACAATTGCAAGTTTATGCAAGGCCAAGAGTAAAAACTCACCTCCACCTGTTGGTGCCGATTATTACATGCAAATATCTAACTATGGCTTCCAGCCACGCTCTAACTGTAGGTGAAAAACTAAAAATTAACCCAGTTTATTTTCATTGCACAGGGAAAAGAGATACACATTGGCAGGCTGCAGGACTAACTGAGATTCCAGAGATACATTTAATTAGCTAAGGCTTTTATCCAAAGTGACATACTTTTTTTTGAGAGGGCACGGTCAGATTGTCTGTCTAGTGGTTCGCTAAGGCCTATCTGTGAAACCACATGAAATTATGTTAAGACAAACACTACTGTAATAAATAATTAACGCTAAAGTTACAGATGATTCGAACCGTTTTAAATGCTACAGCGCCACAAAATTTGTATGCGATTTGCTTTCCTTTCACGAAAACATATATATTTTTGTCTAAGCCTCATTTATGTCCCCCCACGCAAACAGCAACATGTCAAAAATAATTTAATAAAATACTATATCTTTGTACTGAAAGTTCCTTTTTAACATATACATTTGTACTGTCTTGACGCGGCATAAAAATGCAAGTCTATATGGGTTTGTTAAACGCATAGATTTAGGCTACGGGCATTTTGTACTGTGTCTAGAGAGTAAAGACCTATTTTATCTCACGATGTATACCCCGGTTCCCTGCCTCGTGCCCATTGCTTCCGGGATAGGCTCCGGACCCCCCGCGACCCTCAACAGGATAAGCGGGTTGGAAAATGGATGGATGGATAGATGTATACCCCGAAGGCATTCCATTCACATTCTCCTCTATTGTGCTTGGGAACTGTTGGGTCGGAACAAAAGTTTACACGCTTATGTTCTGCGGCGCTCTCTTTAGCAGAGCATCTCTACATTCCCATTGGTTGCCGCCCAACCGCGCCATAGCTCATTACCATAAAGTTGACTGGGATTCAACTTTGTTTTGACGCTCTCGCCGCCCAGATCGCAACGCGCTGCTCCTTGATGGCTCCCAACGCGCCCTCCCATAGAGAATGAATGACTTCTGGTCCCTTTGACGCTCTCGCCGCTCACGGTGTGAACGCAGCATTAGTGTCCTTAGTGTCACTGCTAGTATTAAACCGATAGCGGCTGATAACAGAGTGTTTCACTTTAAAAGAGCTGTCATCTTTATTTGGAAGCTATTACTTAATAAAGTATTTTAAATCAAATAGTCCCATTTAAATACATAATTAAAACATCTCTATAACACTTCAAATTTTAAACATGTTTTTTTATTACCTACATCCGTTTTCTTACTGATTATGCATGATTTTGCTGGAAAGATGGCATCCTATACTTGTGCTGAAACTCCCTAACCTTTTTTTAATATAATCCCCATTCTGTTGCCAATGTTAGGTCTTGGAGATTGCATAGCTGTGTTTAATTATATGCCTGTGGCACCAATTGGTGAGACTTAATTAATGATTTCCAAGGGTAATTAACAAGGGTGTCGCAATAATTTTGGTCATTTAGTGTATGTTTATTGTATGCTTTGCTCAAGGCTGGAAGTGACCTAGCCTAGAAGCAGCAGTTTTGCTTGAGTCCTGTGGCTGTCATACTGCTCCAATATATGCAATCTTGTAGCCCAATGCTCTGCTGAACCAGGTACACAATAGGTTGTAACATTCTGGAATCCTGCAAAATTAGAGCACCAATAAATCCCTGACTCAGTAGTAAACCGCCCAAGCATAATTTTGTAGTACTTTTGTAGTAGTATTTTGAGAGTATTTTCAAAAGTAATGCTATACTGGTATTTGGAAATCTTGATGCTAAATTTCACCAAGTGGGGGGGTTGGGAAGCATTTAGCCGCACCATGAAAGCCTACTACCACCCCCAAGGCATTTCAATTACGTGCCAGCAACGTAATATGACGCCAACCTGGGATAACAAGTAGTCGTATTGGTGTGGGAGGATCGGCAAAGGCATACTCAACAGAGAGCAGAGGCAGGGACAGATTATCCCCTAACATTACAACAGCCTCGGAACATGTGAGATCATTCTTTGGCACAGACACCTGGTTCAGTGCCATGCGGTTACGCAGAAGCACTAGAAGAGAGCAGCAAAGCCATGACTAGCAAGCATTCATTTATTTTCAGCTGGTTAGGAAATTCGGCCTTCCTTGTACACCCCCCAAGGCAGGTCACACGGGCCCTAACCAGGTCCTCCTTTACTTACGCAGCTCGCACCCAGAAGTAAGCAGAACAGGACTGAAGGCTCAGCAGGACTCTACAGTGCGCCCATTTCACTTGCATATGTGAGTGAAAATGTCGGTGTGCAAACGTGAGTAAAGATTTAGGCGCACTGGTGCGAGTGACTTCTAACGTCGTCTAAGAAAATCACCTGAAACGCCAGAAAGCGCACTCCCAGAGTGAGTCACAATTCTCGCAAACGCTGCCATATTTGCATATATTTATATGCCAGTTGCGTTTCACGCTACAATTGGCTGCATCAGAGCCTGATAATCTCCCAGCATGCACCTCTGCAGTGATATGGAGATAAAAAGTTCTCTCAAAGTCAAGAGCGCAAAAACAACTGGAAACATAAAAATCAAACGCACCGGAACGGGACAACAAAAATATAAATGAAGAAGAAGATCAGAACTGCTGGTGAAGTGAAGGTGTACCGATTTAACCCTGACTGGTTGAGTGATTTCTAGTGGCTTGAATAAGATGATATGATATGATATGAAGAAGCATGATGCCGCAGTAAAACACAACACATCTCTTTGGCATTTACGCTGTAGGGATGCATTTATTAACAAATCAGACTTAACTACACTATTAAT
>JAODKL010000001.1:37664790-37685918 GCA_026780765.1 Petrocephalus schoutedeni | reverse complement strand
GTTAGGGTTAGGGTTAGGGTTAGGGTTAGGGTTAGGGTTAGGGTTAGGGTTAGGGTTAGGTTAGGGTTAGGGTTAGGGTTAGGGTTAGACATTATAGCCACTAGCGGCGTCTGCATCCCCTACAAACACGTCTGCCTCTCGCAAAATAAGGACCTTTACGTTTAAATACTAGACATCTGTGCTTTAGAGAGACTCCACAGCACAGCTCCATCCTTCAAATGCGTTGACTGTAATATATGATGAAATAATTAAAAGCACAATCATTACAGAAAATGTACGTGAAAGGGGTTTAATGTAGATAAAGAATAATTTAAGAAATTCACTCGTGGTGGACGATCTCTATAAATGCCCGGGGAAGTTTTTTCAGTTTTGTCATCTATGAATTAATTATACTGTAGCAGAGGCAGTGTACAGTGCCCCTTGCTTTTGTAGTTATAAATACTTGCTGCATTTCCTAAGGTGGCGTGACCCCTATTCGATCCTCGCATGTCTTTAGCAGAGTACATTGCCCACTGTATGTGTGCCTTACCGTTTCCCTGCTATATCACTTAAGTGCTTATTTAATGCCTGTATTAATTCTTTCAAGGGTTTAATAAAAGAGAGTTGTTCTTCTCTGCAAGCAAACACCCCGCCGCCACGATGTCTGTTTGAAAGACTTTACAATGTGTTATCATGTAGTCCTGAAATTAGATTTTGTAACAGCTTTCCATTAAATGCAAACCAAAATGGTCCAATAATAATGAAAATGTTTCAGCGTGAATTAATAACCCACATTAACCAGTAGTTATCGGTCAGGGAAAATTATACATTCTACCTTTTGAAGTAATTTCTCCATGTGCCTTGGATTTAAGGGCGATCATCTGAAATTGGGCTGAACTTATTGTGTGTGAGATATTCAAGTGTTGATCAACTTTGTGAAGTTGGTCTTAAACTGGGACTCAAGACACAGCAGGACAGTACGAATTGTAAAATCTGATCAAAACACGGTCAGCCTGTGTGCGTTTCTGCGTGGGCCCTGTGTCTGATTGGATCGTGTGCAGGGGGCTTGTGGCCCACATTCTTTTCCCACTCCCCCAAAGCCTTAGCTACCCACTTTTTTCCAGCTGTCTCAAAGGCAGCCTCTGTGAAATGAACTCTGAGATGTGGGAGTTGGGACACATGGCCGTACTGGGTTACACTCAATAGGCTCAGCAAGGACCAGTGGGGCATCTGTTGGGAACTGGGCAGATCTCAAGGCCACCTTTGCTGCATTGCTGATGTTATACTTGCACATGTAATCATCACAATGAGCTAGGATTTCTATAATAGACACACAGAGCTCACAGAAAATCTGGAGGCGCTTGCTGTCACGCCCTGTCTTCCTGCGCCTCCCGTTTTCTCCCTAACAGGGCTAACAAGCCACACATGTGGCCTGTTTTGACTCTTCTCTTGTTTCAGCCCTCGTGTGGATCACTCCAGCTGCCTCCTGTTTGCCCCCTCGTTAGTCCTGTATAAGAGTGCCTCCCCATCCTGTGCTCCCCAGTCTGGTCATTGATGTCAGCACCTGTTGTTTCCTGGCCCTGTGAGCCCCCTTTTTTTTCCTCGTTTGCTTCCCTGAGCAATAAAGGCTCTGTTTTGTTTTAATACTATAGAAATGTTGCAGATGTATTGATTTCATAACAAAAGTCCATTGACAAGCATTGTTTGACATACCTACATGTATTTTCCCCAAAAACATGTCATTTTTTTCTTCTGTATCTGTTCTGTTCCTGCCATTTTGCTACTAATAGCAATTGTAGTCACAGGCTCCCAAAGGGATACTAAACACAAATATTTGGTATTTTAGTAGTTTGTTATTGCAAAGGTATTAATAATTAAAAATTACCCAATGAGACTGCTTGTCAATGAACTTTTTAACTGTAACAGCTTGTGTAGAACTATAATTTGAATTTCAGTTTATTACTACTTGAAACAAATGTTTTACTTAAAACTACTGTTTGTTTCTCAGGTGATACATATTATACACAAATGAGTAAAAAAAATTCTAATGAAACCTATTTTTACTGAACCAGGCAAGCTTCCTAAGACTTTCTGTCAGCTCTGTGTGTCTGTACTAACTGAGAAATACAAACCTGAAGTATGTGTTATTTGTTTTTCAGTGCAGGACATGCTGCCATAGACAGTGCTGGCTGGTTGTCTCACAGCCGCCCTCTGCTGTAGGCAGATGTTGGCTCACAAAGCAGATTCCTGCCATTTCCAGCCCCTGGACCCCCTCCTCGTGCTCCTTATCTGCACTCACGCTTGGCCTCCAAAGGCGTCTTCAGTTTGCTGAACCTTATCTTGGGAGTAATAAAGTGTGACGAAGCCACACCCTGAGAGGTCTTCTGCCAGGAGATGACGTGGATCTGCCTTAAAGGGAAGGAGTTCAGCCACAAAGACTGCTTAAAGCAGCTGGGAGCTGGAAAAGTGGAAGAGTGCGGTACTGGCTGCTTGGTGTGTGCTTTGCCTTTAAGGGACTTTTGTTTTATTGGCCTTGTACCAATAAACATTCCTGTACTGGCTCATTCATCAAACAAACATGCCGGGACGTGTTGTGAAATGTACCTTTTATTCTGTTATTACATTCTATAAAAGCAGATTATTCATTCAAAACCAGTCATATTCTGAATTATTGAAACAGGGTTTAACTTTTGATTAAACAACTGCTAAATAATTTCAAACTGATAAGTAAGATTGCTCAATGAAATATATAACACTTAAACTTAAATACCCATACACAAAGTAGAAGGGCAGGACTGTCATTATGAGATTAGGCACCCTAACCGATAATGAGGTAATTAGGAGGCAATGGTACTAATGTTACTAATGTTACTAACGATTGGGGGATCAAACCCCATCCAAATATGTGGACTGTCTGGTAGGGAGCAAAAGCATGGACCTTCTGGGGGTCTCCAAGGACCAGTTTGAGAAACACAGGGCTAAAGGCTGCTGAACGACTGGTCTGTCGAGCGGCATTTAAACAATGTCTGCAGTAGCAGCCTATCCATTCAAAGTCTTCATGTTCTTAACAATGTATTCATTTTAAATGTGCCAGAAGCAGCGTGGACCTTACACTTTCACATTGCCCAGGGCTTATTCTCAGTCAGCAGACCTTCCCTCAAGTCCCTCATATCTCTTCCTTGTTTCAGCACTGTTTATCAAACTGCTGTCATAAGCTAGGCATCCCCTGGCTTAATTTCCATTATCATTGGTCCATTTTGGTTTGCATTTATTGGAAAGTTGTTACAGGTAAAGCTGGTGAATGTTCACTTGATCTTTTCACTAACGGCACCACCAAGCAGATGGCCAGACAACCAAGTGTACTTATGAGTTTTGTCCAGCAGAGGGCCCATCTCCCTATACCTACGGCGATTAAAGCCACTACCTGGATCAGCTTCTTACACTTCTGCATTCTCAGTGTTCAGCTGACCAGCCTAATGGAGATCTTGGATTCACCATGTACTAATAATTCAGTTGTAACTTTTTCTTACTGCACAGCTCAGAACCAGTGTTGCCAGCAACCAAGTGTTGTTAGAATTTTTTTTCTGCTATTTATAATTTCGTCTTGTTACCAATCCTAAGCCTTTGTTTCCAAAAATGTTCTTCCCATTTCTACTTCTTGACTGATGGAAAAAGGAAACCATCTGAAAGTGCTAACCCCTGTCTGTTGTACTGAAAACTTCCTAAAAAGTAATAAGTTTATGGCCTGATATCCTGTCCGAGGCTAACCCCGGCCTTGTGCTGCTTGGGATAGGCGACTGGGAGACGGATGGATGAACGAATATAAAATACAACAATGCTGACATGAGGACAGTTGATTGAGTAGATGCAAAATACAGTGGTTTCTGCAAGAAACTCTCTAAATCAGGGCTGTCAGACCCCAGTCCTGGGGGCCGGGGCCCTGTGTAGTTTAGCTCTTTCCCTGATCCACCACAAAGAGCTGTGTGGTAATTAGCACAAGGAGCTGCAAGGAGTTGAATCAGGTGTGTTAAATGAGGGCAAACCCAAAAATGTGCAGGGCTCCGGCCCTCCAGGACTGTGGTTTGACACCCAGACCGTGTTGCACCCTAGACTTCCTTCCGGCACAGTGGTCAAAGCCAGTGGTTCCCAGTCACTGGGCCTCGAAATGTTTCAGGTTTGGTGGGCGTTGGTTCATTTAGAAAAATGACCAAAATAATACATATTTACATATTTTCAATCCACACCTTCTTTACGACCCCTGGTGTACAGTATTCTGATCACATGGAGGAAAAATGTAAAGGGGTAAACGTATTAAATCAATCCCCTCCCCAATTTACAAGCTCTTCCACAGGCAGCCTTACAATGATTGAAAGCTTGGGTACCCCTAATCTAGGGGAACCATCACCGTATCGGATGATCCAAGATCATTTTCACAGAAAAAGCATTTGTTTTGTTATAAAGCTGTTCAAAGTTTAAGAGGGTATTAATTAGGTGTTTCTTGGCTACATGCACATTTCCTGTAAATCTTCCATAATGATACATTTTGGCATTCATCAATAACCAGTTTAAGGTACACAGGCCACAAGGTGACATCTTGGTGAGAAAGGCTTCATTCCAGCACCGTCCCTTTTGCAGCCCAAGGTGAGAGTCTTGCCGCTTCTGCACATCTTGCAGAGAATGTGGCCGAAAGATGGAATGAAGACCTACCTAGTCCCAACAATGGTGCCTTTAAGTTATCTTGGATGAAAGAATAGAAAAAAGGCTCCATCAAAACGTCCCTCACAAAAAGAGCTTCACTGCAGCCCATTTCAGGATACAGCATATGTACAGACAGGAATGGGCCGGCCATCAGGACTAATAGGAAAATGCCTAATACTACATTTGTGGGCAAGCACTGGGAATATTCAAGAGGGATGGCATTTCCTGGGCTGAATTTTGTTCCCACTCCAAGCCTGCTTCAGGGCGACAGCGCCCCCTCTTTCTTAACAGCATGGCTAGTGGCAGAAAGGCTAACTGGCAGGACGTGACCTTGACATGGCAATGGAGCTGAATGGATGCTTTCTGATTGTTACCTCCGGGGCTGTGATGGTAACCTATCAGCTGTCACCTCATGACAGAGAGCGAGTTCACTGAAAAGCAGGATTTCTGTGGCTGGAGTGCCGTGCCACCGTATGCCACAAAAACCCCAGGTAAATAGAGAGAGGACAAAGCAGGCAGGTGTGTGAAGACGGCACGGAGTTGTGGGAGATGCTCAGACAAGCCGTCGGGGAGGGGCTCTATCCAAATGCCCCCACCTTCCAACAAACCTGCAGTAAAAACAAATGGCGACCATGTCCCACAAGGCAACACTTCACTTAACAGACGAGTCACCCGAGTCCCCGGGTGCCAAACCGGAGCTAAAAAATAATCTTCAGCCCCCAGGATTTACACACAATTTTTATACACAAATGTTTTTCAAGATCAGACAGGCGAGGAGGCAGATCACCCTGCCGGACGTGTCACAAGAGACGAGTGGTGCGATACAACCCGTGCTGATCAGCGAGGCCGACAACCTCAAACCAGGCTGAGTAAACCAGTCGTTTAAGGTGCTTGAGTAACTGATGAGGAAAGATGTGGACATCCAAAAAAGCAACCACTTAAACTGTAATGTGTTTGTATTAAATAAATACATTCATTATTTTCTCTTAAAGCTTAGCAAAGGATTTGCTACAGTGCCCTGATAACCTATAAGGCAGACTATATATGCATGGGCTGGATTCAGGTTATCAGGCTGTCCATTGTGGGATACGAACTTTACAGAAAATGAATGAGCACAGCACTGCTTCTCACACAGATCTACATGGACACGTCCCGAGTGGGGGGGGGGCTACCTAAGACTAACCAGAGCTGATCACTAAGCACTTGCCTTACCCCTGGGCAGGTGGCTCTCCAGTGCTGAAAAATGCAAGGCAGAAGTTAGTGTAAAGAAATCCAAATCATTTACACAGGGTTTATACAAACTTATTACAGGACTGGAGGAAAATTCAGCAATAACTATATCTAATAACTAATTTACTGATTCATCTATTAGCTGATTATTACCAATACTTTTTTACATTATCCACTGACAGCATGAAGCTGAACACACTTACTGGTAAACAACTTAAGAGGGCGGCACCGTCCGGAGAACATATAAAAAAAATCCCATGTCCGTTGCATTTGAGGGAGGGCAGGCCTTGGGGGCACCAACCCTGCCCCACCATCACGAGAAAGATGACCCAAACGGCACTTGGCTTTTCCCGTTATGTATTTATTTGTTCCATTGCCATGGTTACCGTCATTGTTTATCCTTGGAGTGCAGAGGACAGAAAAGGTGGCGTAATACGCGTTATATTCCCGCTTCTAACATGTTGGGTGCAACATTATCATAAAAACGCCGCTGTAGAATTACACACTGAATCCGAGGTCACCCCGGGAGAAGGTTCCAGAAGACTCATAACAGGCATCACGTCCCAAGGTCAGAAATGCTCCCCCCAACCCCAAGTTGGGAAGTGGGTCGGGGTTCACGTGCAGCGTGTGTGAAATTGGACCAAACTGAAAACAAAAAGGTGGACGTGAATTAGCTGCCCGCATTGCCGGCTGCTCTGGGGAGCAAAGGCTCATCATAGCGTCTGACCTCGGAGCGGCCTGTGTGCGCGCGCAGCCCCGGCGGCTTGCTAATGGCTCAGGACCGAGAGGGGCGGCGGCATGCCCACCCGTGCGCGTCTGACCTCGGAGCGGCCTGTGCGCGCGCAGCCCCGGCGGCTTGCTAATGGCTCAGGACCGAGGGGCGCGGCACCAGGCCCACCCGTGCGCGTCTGACCTCGGAGCGGCCTGTGCGCACGCGCAGCCCCGGCGGCTTGCTAATGGCTCAGGACCGAGAGGGGCGGCGGCATGCCCACCCGTGCGCATCTGTAAGAATCGCTCAGCCGCTTAACCATAAACAGGTGGAGCGAAGACCTGCTTGAAAATCATTTTTCAGAGTCAATGTGTGGGCAGGGCCATTAAAACTACCCCTCGCCCAGCAATAAAATGCACCATTGTCCGTTTGGTGTAAGAGGGACTACACGGTTTAGGAGTGAACAAAGTTCTGACGGCATCAAATTCCTGAGGTCCGACTCAATTCAATGACAAAAATACACTACAGATTTCTTTTGTTGTTAGCTGGCCATGCAGTAAGGCTGACAAGGACCCCCCCCCCCCCCCTCGTGAGATCAGGGTCTTCTGTGAAGCCTACGCACTGTAAGAACCACACACACACGCGCATACACACACACACACACAGGCACATACACATACGTGTGCTTGAGTTCCATACTGTTAATACCAAAAAGAACACAAAGCCTATGTTCTCAAATACATAATGGATGAGACCTGATAAGATTACAGTAGCTGTTCTGAGGAACGTGCCAGCCAATGAGAATGCAGAAATTACTGTGGTTCTGGAACTTTCTGTAGATAGCCGGCCCCTCAGGCATTTCGCAACACTGCCTTGGGGTAGCAGGGTGTTGTGACCTTCAACGGGGGGGCAGGGGGCTGCAAGAGCAACAGTGAAGAGGACAATGACAGAACTTTCAACCAAGACGCACAGTCCTCCATTTTACATTAAACAAAGGCGGCTGTAAGCAGAAGTGGCGGTCATGGAAGGCATTTACTTTTCTCCATTGCCTTTTTAATTCCTCCAGGGGAGGAAACACCCCCAGAACAAGGCACAGCTTCTGCTTGGGTATTGAGTATGCAGAAGGTGAAGGTGGAAGGCAGACGAGTTGGAAACGGCATGCTGCTTGTAGTTACACCCAAGGGTAAGAAAGTGGGGATGTCAGAGAGTCCTGGAGGAGGTTAGCAACAAATCAGATTAATAAAAGGAGTCTTAAAAACCATGACCGAATAGTCATACTCCAGAGAAACCTAAACCGAGGCAAATAAACCCCGCAGAGCTAAAAGAGGAAAGAGCACTTTTCAGCAGTTTGGCAATAATCTCAGCCACCGTCTCTCTGCACATGTGATGTTCCATCACTGTCAAAGCAACGGACTTCGTTATGACAGCTTCTGCATTCAGAAGTCACACTCATCATGGCTCCGGTTTCTTGCACCTTTATTGTGTTTTTTGTCCCTTGAAGCCGCCGTCCCGAAAGGTCTGATCCGAGAGCCCCGGGCGTTACTGTAAACTGCAGGAGGAACAGCAGGGGGCGTCCTTGTCCGGCTGAGACCCATAGTCCATCTGCCGCACGATTTCGGCAAACAGCTCGTCCACCATGGTCTTGCTCTTGGCAGAGGTCTCCATGAAGGGGCAGCCCCACTCCTGGGCCAGCGCCTGGCCCTCGCCCGGCGAGACCTCCCGCTCACTCTCTAGGTCCACCTTATTGCCCACCAGGATCACTGGCACCCTCTCGTACCTGGGGAAGGAGACACAGACGCAGAGGTCAGAGGTCAGAGGATGTGCTGTAAGCAAGGTGTGTATGTATGTATGTATGTATGTATGTATGGGGACTGAGATCTACTGGGGTAGATTCTCTCACGGGAACTCAATAACTTTGATAAAGAACACCCTGTCTTCCTCAAAAGCTGCTGGATATGAGGACTTGAACACATCTGTCTTGATATCTCAGTTGAAAAAACTATAGTGGATTGATTCCTCTGGCCCAGTGTTCCTCCTCCACTCCAGAAGCTGCAGAAAGCCCCCTCAGCTTGATCCCCACCCCCAACAGTGAGCTTCTCCCATCACTCTGGGAGGATATCGCTTACAGAAAGGGAGCGGCAACAAGGAGACCCAATCAAGATGCAAAGTTATGGAGGAACATAATGGCTATACTTCATAAGAAAAAAATTCCCATCCCTGGGCTTTAATCACCAATTCACACTGAAGTGCTAAACTAGTAAACTGGACACTGATAAAGGCCATATCCTATGCGCTCACCTGGTAGGCGTATCTCATACGAGTATAAATCCCAGTTACACCTAGCTCTTCTCTAATTATCATTCATCACTAATTATGTTTGTCAGTGTTCAGTCCTGTTATTAAGAGTGAAATACATATGATCTGTCCTTCGAAATGCTGATGAAAATACCAGTTAGAATCTGGAATCCAGACAGCATATAAGCGGCTGACAGTTAAACGCCACGTCCACCCATACAGAAAACAGCTTAAGAAGAATTCATTGAATACTGATTGTTCCATGTATTTATACACGGCTAAATAACCACCCACATGCACACACAGGGACCAGCCATCTTGCCAAAAGGAGAGGGTGTTTGATTTTTATTAATTGGTTTCTGGATTGATCACATTCAGGTCAGCATTTTGTAAAGTTGCACTGATAGCTATAATAGGATATCAAAGACAGGGTGCAAGAAGAAAAATATCCGTAATGATTCTGTGGAATAACCAGGTGTGATGGGACAAAAAGTGCATCAAATCAGCCTTTGCACAAAAGGTCGTGACAGACTTGCTGGAAGGTTTCCGTGGCTGTGAGTTATAATGAGAAGACGTGCTTTGCACACATGTAGAGCACCAACCCGAGGGCAAACCAAACAAGATCCTGTCATTATTAAATCCAGCCAGTGGTCCACAAGAGCAAGCTTAGCAAACACCTCTGGTGAGTATAAGCTGTCACTATCCTTTTCAAAGGTTAGTCTGTTCAATGAAATATTCATGGTGCTAAATTATTAAATGACATCTGAACAGGGGAAAAGAAAATTCTCTTTTTTTTAACCTTACTGGGTTATATATTTCAGGTGAAACCTGCAGTTACAGGGGAACTTTCAACAGGAGAGGAGCGCCAAGTTATGACTGCGAATCCCGAGGAACAATAAAATAAAGGGGTTTTCCTTTGATCATACAAAAATAAAACTGTTAAGCTTTTATACACGTGCAGCCTCGCACACGATCGCACACACGATCGCACACACTCGCGCACACGATCGCACATACTCGCACACCCACACACAATGTCGCACATGTGCACCCGGTCTGCTGAAATGAAACCTATTCCTCAACTCATTCTCTGTTTGCCCTGTTCTTATTTCAACAGCGAAATGCCATGCTAGGTAGCCAAGGATGCACACTTGCCTGCCCAGGCAGTCCCATCTTTCACCATTTGAGTGAGGTAGGATGAATTGCATTTAGACAGGGGTGAAAGTAACTGCGTCTGTGAGTATATGTGCCGTGCAAGATTACTTTTTTGTATTACTGTAGAAAACAATATATAGAAGTGTTAATATTGAAAAATTCTGTAACTTTTTTATTTGCATCATTATCAATTTAGATAATGTTCTATTTCTGAAGAAATTGGTGGATATTAAATTATATTTTTACCCAATTCATCGATGAATTGAAAAAATAAAATAGACAGATTAATCAATTATCAAAATAATCGTTAGTTGCAGCCCTAGTTTCGAAGGCGTATTGGAAACGACACCCGAGTCTTGTGACCATATAAAAGACACACGTAGTGCATCGGTCTTTAGATGTAGTAGGAAAGAGCCATGTTTACTTTTCCAGTCTAAATTTATTTCTGGCGGACATGAAGCTCCAAGAAGATGTGGGCGAGTCCAGCTGAAACAATGATTGAGCTGGCTAGCGATCAAGCTTGGCAGAGAAAGAGTACAGTTCTATTTTGAAAAATGGAGGGGGGGGGGGTCTTTTAGCCAGCTGGATTAAAAGGCACTTTGGGGACAGGCTGGGACATCAACAACCAACATCACCGCAACGCAGGCCAACCAACATCAACACAATGCAGAGAACACCACATTCAGCTCACTTCATTTACACACGCTCAGTTTGAAGAAGCTAGCAAAGCGAAAGCTGCTAAAACTGAAGCCAGCAGAGCATGTTCGGAGCGATCTTCAGACCAGGAGTCTCTCCTGTCTTTCGCTGGTATAAGCAGTGAAAAGAGCAAAGGAATTATGAGGAAAATTATGGAATTCATGGCACTGGATGACCAGCCAGTTTCCATAGTTGAGGACGGAGGCTTCAGAAATATGACAAATTACCCCAGCTCAAAATACAGAATACCGAGTATGCATTACTTTTTGGACGTCGAGCTACCGAAGCCATTTAATCTAGTTTCATGTCACACATGTAGCCTGCTACAAGCGGATCCCAAAGCGATATTCAGTTTTACAACCAATTCCAATTCTGTTTATAGAGACTCTTGCTATTAATTCTTAAGTAGCGGCAATTTGGTTATAGTACGTTGCCAAGACAAAACAGCGCATTGTTTTTTATTATTTATATATATATATATAAATATATTTCACAAATTCAATTTGTGATATCAGCCCTTCATTCAACAGAAAATTATGCATTATAAAGTTGGTGAAAGGGACAGACATTCAAGTCTTGAATAAAATACTATTCTGTCTGGCTTCTCCACAAAAGCTGTCCACCTGAAACTCTAAAGGACTATGCGTGCACACTGCAACTTACCGGCATCATCTGAAACTGCTAAAACAAGTGAGTTTTCCAAACATGAGCTTACTGATCAAACAGCCAGAGACAGCTGCTACGTTCCGTATTCAGTCGGAACAGCCTGCGTTTTTCCTCTAATTGAAAATGTGGCTTTTCTCCAGATGGGACCGTGCTCTAGAGCTAGTGTTGTTTCAGTTTGGGGGGGGGGTTGGCTTCCATAACGGTACAGGGGCGGGGGGGCAGTAGGGATTATACCAGTTCATGCGGGAGAGTTCTCCTCCGAATCTGCCTGGTTCACAGGTTCTGCCCCAGAACAGCACAGTCTAGGACAGTGGGAGGCAGGGAACCCCAGGCAGCATATCATACGATTACAACCAGGACTAGTGACTGAAAGGTTAAAAGGCAACAGACAGGCCCCTTCATTCTGTCCCACTAATTGATATGTATCGGCGTTGGGCAATGCAAGCTAGGCAGCTGTAGCTAAGGCGTGCTCTCCAGCTCCAGCATTCTGCCACTGGAGTCTAAAGTTACTCACACATTTCATCATTTTATTATTTCACCCATATTTTCAGCTGGATTCTCAATATAACAAGAAACTGAACTCCACATATTGGAGTTAAAACCTATGACCTATTCGTTAAAGAGACTAAGGTTTTTAACAACGATAGCATCATACCACGTTTGAGATGACCTGCCCCATAACTGAACTCTATATTAGTTTTACTATAAAGGAATCCCATGAAGAACCTCATATGGAGGTCAGCTGTTCCCTGCCATAGTGGACAACCTTCAAATCCCAACATTTGACTGGGCATACTTGACATTTAGCTCTTTTAGCAGCAATGGGAGATCCTGTATTATGGGACTACATAAACAGCACGTTAAACACCCTGCAAAAAGTCAGGAAAGGCTGCAAATCCAGGAAATGGCCAATCCACAGTGGAGAACAATCCCATAATGTCCGCTTGCCATTATGTTAAAGCTGTTGATAGAAGGCAGATAACAGAAAAGAAGCGAAAAGCAGATTTTAGCCCTTGTTTAACATACCAAACTGTACCGGCCCGCAAAGCCCGATCCGAGGCCCTTTTTAATGACGGGTGGCGGAGAACACTCGGTAAACCTGACAGAGGCCTTTGGCCCGGCACAGCCCAGCCCGGCACAGCCCGGCACAGCACAGCCCGGCACAGCACAGCCCGGCACGGCCCGGCCCGGCCCGGCCCAGCACAGCCCGGCACGGCACATCCCAGCACAGCCCGGCCCGGCACAGCCCGGCACGGCACGGCCCAGCCCAGCCCGGCACAGCCCAGCCCAGCCCAGCCCGGCCCTGGTGGGCTCCGGGACCCTCACCGGCACCTACCGCTTCACCCTAATGATCTGATCCCTCATGGGCTTGATGTCCTGGAAGCTCTGCTGGTTGACCAGGCTGTAGACCAGGATGAAGCCCTGGCCGTTCTTGATGTAGAGGTCGCGCATGGAGGCGAACTGCTCGGTGCCGGCCGTGTCCAGGATCTCCAGCACCGAGGGCGACGAGTCCACCTCGATCTCCTTGCGGTAGAAGTCCTCGATGGTGGGGTCGTACTTCTCGATGAAGGTGCCGGTGACGAACTGCACGGTGAGGGCGGACTTGCCCACGCCGCCGCTGCCCAGCACCACCACCTTGTACTCGCGCATTTCCCCCAACTTAAAGCCTCAAAAACGGACAAAAGGGCCGAAAACCGACGTCCTCTCGGGGCCGCTGGACCTGCGGGCGAATCCCCGGCGAAGCAACTGGTTTGTTAAAACTTGCGCTCCATGTGCGGCGGAGAAAAAGGGGCCGAGAGGCGCATGCGGCCCGGCGGCTAGCGCTGCCCGTCCGGCCGGCAGCAGCGAGCCGCCGTCGCGGAGCCCGGCGCCGGGGACGCGGGGGACACGGGGGAGCCCGGCCGCCGCCCAGACATGCCGCCCGACAGCAAGACGGCAAGCGGCGGGATCCTTCGCGCCTTCAGCCCGCCATCCCGAGAGGCAGGAAGACGCCCGGCTGCGGAGAGACGGAAGGAGGGAAAACAGCGCAGCGCTCCAGTGGGACGGAAGTTCAGTTCAGCCGCCGTGATTCTTTTCCCACCTCCTTTCATTTCTCGCCGGGGCCCTCGCACACCACCCACTCGCGGCAGCCATACTTTCGGGTGGGGACTCGCGTCCCCGTAAGTAACCAACCCGCGCGTTCCGTCCCGGCTTCCGTAGCGGGGGCTGCTGTCCAATTACTCCATCCCGGCTTCCGTAGCGGGGGCTGCTGTCCAATTACTCCATCCCGGCTTCCGTAGCGGGGCTGGTGTCCAATTACTCCGTCCCGGCTTCCGTAGCGGGGCTGGTGTCCAATTACTCCATCCCGGCTTCCGTAGCGGGGCTGGTGTCCAATTACTCCATCCCGGCTTCCGTAGCGGGCCTGCTCCGCTTCCGCTTCCCGTCAGCCCCCTCGCCACAGGCCGCGCCTGCCGCCCCACGCAAACAGCCGACGTGGGCGCCGTGGGGTTGGGTTTCAGGCGACGTTTTAAAAACGCGGTGGTTTGACGCCCGGTAGTTACGCATCGCCCGAGCCAGTCGCCAGTGGTAGCTGCAGTTCGGACGTGCATTCGAGAGGAAACGGGCAGAATGCGACGGATGTTGCTGCCATGGTAACATAAGCATCCATGCCGCTGTTGGGCTATCAGACTACCGCAAGGGCTTTTCGCCTGGGCTGAGTTCGCGGTGCGCAATAAGCAATTGTGATTGAAGGCTGTAATTCGCATATTTGTATAGGCACCTAGGTTAGGGCTATATGCATGATGCATATTTCCCAATGGTGACTACAACATGATGGCGGTAATTGAACGTTATGTCAGAGAGATTTATCAGTTAACTATATAAAATACAACCCAACACAAGGTGAAAAGATGTAGAAGAAAAGAAAACTTTAGGATGGCGCAGTACTGCATGTACAGTGCTGTCTGTTATAGGGTAGCAGGCATTTGCAGTCTGGTATGGTCTTACAGCCCACCCCCGAGTGCCCCTCTGGCTGACAAACAATTATGCAAAATTTGCCACAATTTACAGACTCCCCTCAACCCCCTGGTTGGCAAATTTTATTGGAGGGGGGGGGGCCTTGCTGTGAGGCCCCTCTCCATTCCTGCTCAGTGGTCAGAGTTTTAAGGATTGTGCTTCACCCGTCACCGTCAACACCCCGAGAAGTCAACATCCTCATTATACAACATCCTATTTTTAAAAAATAAAGCATTTTATTCAGCTGTAGTCTGAATACTTATACAGTTAAAGTGTGTGTGTGTCTTTCGCGTGCTCTCGGCAGAATTTCGCAGTTCCAGTACCCTATAGTTATCACGTCCGGATCTGCTCTCAAGAAGAAGCGTAATGGGACGTGCAGGTCGACACTGAAATATTCATTCTTTTTGACCTGGATTTTTCATTTTAACAATAAGACTAAATAGCTGTCACTTGCTTACAGTCATTGGTAGTGAATGGATACTTTTAGTTATTAGTAAAAACATCAGGTTTAGTTTCACTGGGTACTGGAAGTGATGACGTGAGTGGACTGGCTACCTGAAATCAAGTGCGCGCGTGAAAATAAGTGAAAGTGAAAGAATGAGCATTTATATTCCCTTCAGGGGCTCCGTAGTAGAGGCATTCCATGTACTTAATATATTATAAAAAATACTTTTATTTACATAAAGGGACAGGACATGCTACTCCTCCCAAAACTTGACAAAAGAGTAATACCATCATATACACCATCCAAAAAGTGAAAAATACCGTGACAATAATTTTAGGTCACGCTGTATCACCCACCCCCAAATTCTACTGTATTTCTTCAGATTGACAAGTGCCAACCCAAGGTGGGGCCCAAATGAGGTTTAAGTCAAATAAGATTGATTACAATTCAGAACGTTATTAAATTACTGAATATTTAAATTGATTACATACTGTTTATGCTAAGAAATAAATATTTATGAAGGCTCAGTGGATAATAGAGAAGCTGATACAAAGGATATCAGACTCGCCCCCCAACTCTGTGTGTTAGGGTTAGGTTAGGGTTAGGTTAGGGTTAGGGTTAGGGTTAAGGTTAGGGTTAGGGTTTAGGGTTAGGGTTAGGGGGTTAGGGTTAGGGTTAGGGGGTTAGGGTTAGGTTAGGGTTAGGGTTAAGGTTAGGGTTAGGGTCTGTGTGTTAGGCATGTTCTCCCTGTGTCCACATCAGAGCATAGCAGGTAATCCTTCATCCATTACTAAAATTTTATTGTCACGTAAAAACTCATTTACCCTCTCTTTGGAAAAAAATACTACTGTAAGATTGTAAAAGGGGATAGGCTCCGGACCCCCCGCGACCCTGTACAGGATAAGCGGGTTGGAAGATGGATGGATGGATGGATTGTAAAAGGTATTATCTTCTTACCGCCTCCAGGTGCCAGTAGTGGCCATAGGTTTCCTTCCACAGCCACAAACAGGTTTGGTGTCTCTTATTGTAAAATGTCTGTCTTGACATGACTCTGCCGTGAATAACTGCTTAATGAAAATGGATGGATTTAAGTCTTAAATAATCAGTTGAAATTTAAGGCAGAAAGTCCCTGGAATATCCCCAAGACTAAAATAATATGTTTTAAAAGTATTACTATACAAGTTATTGTTACGTATACAAGCATAAACATTTCAGTGCTCTGTTTAAACTCTGATGGCCTTAGCTACTGCATGGGTCAGGTTTAAACAATGTCCTTCATTCAAGGACATCAGTGAAATGATGGAAATAAAATAAATCACAACAACAAAATCTTTGCAATAATTTTTTATTTGTTTCGCTTCAATAGGTTTTACACCATATTTCAGGAACCAAAACAATTAACTATAACATAAAATACCACATAATATATTCACAAATAAAACATTCCAAATGGTTACATTAAAAAAACAGATTAAATCAAATAGGGGGTTCTTTATTGTATTACTTTTGCAAACTGGATGGACTACCGTATTACAGACGGAATATGTTGCTACAGCAGTTCAGACTTGGTATCTGCAGCTATGTTTACTAGTGTTCCCTGTGGCACTCATGGCAGAGGTTTTCATTTGCAGGCCATTCAAAGCAAAGAATGCAATGACATCCTGTTTCCATGCCAGAGGTCAACCATTTGGCGTATGAAAATGGCTGCAATATAAATAACCACATAACGTAAAAAACTTTGAAAAAACCCTAAGTCGCATCTGTCTATTATATATATGAATCCTTAAATTGTATGTACTCAAAACCATCAGATAAAAAGATGCTAAAAGTAAGGCAAAGTTAACAATCAACATGAGTCTGCATTTGCTGTCTGCTCAGAAGCTGCTTATCTGCCAGCTGTGTTGCAGTTATATCAGTGAGCTGTTCACTTGCCGCATTCTTCAAACAAACTGATGCATTATCATATCAAGTCTCCTTTACAGAATCTGTTTCACATGTCCACAAACATTGACTTTATTCAAATAAACAAGCCTTTGTTCTGGTGTGAAGTGGAGGTATCACTGGTCTAAACTGAAGACTTCCAAATGACTGACAATATAGGTTTTTGAACATTAGCATTGCTTAATAAAAATGAACTTTGCTATAACACATGCAATACGCACTGGTCTCAAATGAAGTTTTTTTTTACATTTATGGGAACATAATGCAATCCTAAAACTGCCAACACAATCAAGTGCACCGCTCCTAGGTTTTCTAGTCAATGCAAGTCTGTAGAAGTCTGGATGTTTGATAGATTAATCGCACACTGCAACAGGAATTAGTTATTTTGCTTGACTATTCTCATTTGTTGAACAAAATGCTTTTAAGTAAAAATTTAATGCTATATGTAACTGGCAAACTCATTAATTCTTAAACGGGTAAGACATTTACATCAATACATAGGTGATTAATTGCTAAAATATATTGTGGTGTGACTGACATAAAACAGAATATGTTGCAATTCACAATCTAGAGTAATAGGATACAAAGAAATCTAGTTAAACATAACTTACAAAAAATGTAACTTCAGTCATAACTTTAGGCTGACATGTAATATTGGTAGGAAATATAACTGTACCATATGAGGAAGTACAGGTCATCTTTCTTTTTGGGTACATTTTTACCAATACAATACATGCTTTACCATTACTATAAGCACATTTTAAAGCATTGCTGAAACTGAAATGTGCTGTGTGTTGATGACAAAGCTTTTTATTCGTAGCTCCCAGATTCCGCCTGTTAGATTTTCATTGCTTGACCTGATGGGACTAGCTATTTGGGAAACCCTCCAATTAAATAAAGTACAGCTGAATAAATTACATTCATTTTCAAATATAACAGGTTACAGCATTGTCGTTTACTAATATTTAACAAAAAACTCTATTGTAATGACAAATATATTTAATCACTTTCCACATCAAAAATTACATTAAAACTGTAACTTTTGTGAAGGAAATAAAAATCATAATGAATGAAAAATTTTATAGCAATAATAAAAAAAAACATGGAGTAATTCATGCTGAACTAATGGATTGTCTGTTAATCAAACATCATGAAAATGTCATGATTATAATTAGGTTTTTGTACAACACATTCTGAAAAAAGGTAATAAAATGTTGTATTAAAAAAAAATATATAAAATATATTAAGTAAGAGTATGATGGTTCAACTACACAATGTTATTATATGTGTTACTGTAAAACATCATAATAAACAACAGAATAAATGTTAACAACAAACTCAATTATGGCCACCACACAAAATAAATGCTTGTCTGAACTATTTGTCTCAGTGGTGAATTTGAGACAATAACCGTATGCCCATTAAATGAATAACAGCACATTTCATGTATCGCAATAATAACTGTTTCCCATGTAAACTACCTGCAGTAGCTTTAGTAGCTGTGAGCTGTGAGGCTTTGCTGAGAGACAGCCACACAGTGTAGTCCAATGATGAACCGGAACAAAAAACGTGATATATATATATTTATATGTATAGTGCTTTTCCTCTTTCCCCAACATAATCAAGCGATTTCGGCAAGTCAGCTAAAACGGTGTGCATTCCGGACACGCTCGACACTCAAGATGCTGTTTCATTTAAAAGACTTTTAGGCACTTCTGCGGTTTTCTCAGAACAGAACAGAATTTTTATCAAAGAGAATGCAGCAGGGGCTGGCAGCCACCAGATCATTCCGCGACAACTGCGTCATGTCTGATAAGCATGGAGTTCTGTGCCACCCACCAACCCCAGTCTGTACCCTGACCGTGACCTGCTCAGCTGAGTCAAGTAAATGGGTCAGAACCAGGCCCCCCACACCTCCCCACTCTGCTAGTCTGCGGGTCACTGCCGACCAAATCACAGGTTGTCAGCCCGCTCACTCCACTATGCCTTTGGCACGATGCTGGAGACCACAGGGTGCCCCCTGGTGGCCAACAATCCACAAAAAAGACATTTTTGTATATGCCTCTTACCCATACTCATATTATGTACTGTATTTATATGGATATATCATTTACATTTATGGAGACATCATATATATTTTTTCACTTTAAAAGTAAAAGATTAGCACAGGTGCACCGGCGCTCCAGTAACCAGGGTAACAACGCCCACCCCCCAACCCGCACTGACATCCTAACCCTAACCCTAACCATAACCCTAACCCAGTAACCAGGGTAACAACGCCCACCCCCCAACCCGCACTGGGACATCCTTAGGACTTTTTCCATAAATCTGGCTCCCATTTAAAACAATCAAGCACTTTAAAATGAGCATCGTTCATATTTTTCTATTTTAAGTGCAAATCAGAAGTGTTTTCCTAGGGTGACATCTGTGCAGAGCTTAACAAAAATAATCAGAATATATCAGAGAAGGAGAAAAACCTACATTACTTGGAGAACATCTGCAAACAATTATTAAAATGAGATCTCCAGCTAGTATTATGTACAATACTCTTTTCTGATTGTGTCATTTACACGTCAGTATTTTCCTAGCATCACATACACACTGCTTGTATAGTTTACAACAGCACTCAATGTTAAAGTTTACAACTCGTTCTTAATTACTTGTACTCTTAGCATGCAGTTTGCTGTAGCTCTAAGGAGACGGGCAGGTAGTATTTATAGAAGGGCTGCTTTGACCTTCTGAGTGTAGCATCTTGACACTCCCTCGCCCCCTTGTGGTTTACTTCAGGATAATCTGTGTTGGGAGACACCAGACACCGACACATTACTTCGGAGGCACAATGCTTCTGGAAATCATCCTGTGGACCTACCGTGCCCCAGCGTGTGTGAGAGCCACCAGGGGGGGGTTAATGGGGACAACCTAGTGTGGCTGCCATGACAACGGCAGATCTGCAGATGTTTGTTGCCCTTGTGCAGCACAGGAGAACCATGACCTGGTGGGGATTATGGCAGTGGCAGTGAAAGCAGGAACTGAGGGACAATCACATTACAAATAAAAGGAGTGGCACAGATAGGGGAGTGTGCTCTGAGGGTGTGAGCTTCTCACTGGGGGGGGGAAGTGGGGGTCCCAGCGAACAGGCAAAGGCCAGGGCATCACAGCAGCACATAGGCATTAGACATGCAAGCTGGGGGGGCAGGCTGATGGCACATGGGGTCCGGCAGGGGGAGCACGCTCTCATTGGTTCAGTGATGGAAACAGGGACCAAAGAGCAAACACAGCTCTGGTGAGAACCTTAGTGAGCTCGGGAACACGGACAGGGGACCCGGGACCGCGCCAAGGCAGGGGGTCAGCAGCCGGGGCCCGCGGAGGCCTGGGCCGGGACCCAGCACAGACTGCCGGCAGGACACAAGCTCAGCTCCAGGTCACCTCACCAGCTTCTCCTGCAGTCATGCTGCTATAATGCATATAACATCTCACAATATGTATTACAGTCAGTCTGTTTGTCAGAAACCTCGATAAAAGCTAACAGCAGTTTGTTCTTCCACTGTATTTAATTTCACCTTCAGTCTTTCCCATGTTTATCTCTGCAGCCAAACAGGTGGGATAGGATAAATATATATATATATATATGTATATATACATATACACAGATATATACACTGTAACATATTTAAGAGTTAAGTCCGCTTTCAGCCAGCTGGGGGGGCTAAAACAACATGCAAGTGGCCCCATTGGACAAGGTCACACTGCTCATTAGCATACTGCAGTGGAGCCCAGTGGCATTCTGGGTCCACAGCAAGTGAAACTCATTCCCTCATACACTGAGAGGTGAATGAGGATCAGCACGCCCTACACTCTGATATGGTCTTCACAACAGCCTTGGTAACACCCATCTACTGCGAATGCAGTGACGCAGTGCACATTAAGGAAGTGTAGATATTCCTAATGGCTACAACTGAATTTATTTATTTGCCATTTAGGCATTACAAGAAAATACAAATAAGTCAATCCTATTGTTTTCGGACATGTATAACCCCCAAAGAACTTCCTGCAAGCGCGAGAAACACAGGGACCCTTTGCAGCCTTTCATAACCGATCACACCTATGTGCTTTTCAATTACGGCCTGAAAACCTCTAGTGATGGGGGCTAGCCTTGAGGAAGAGGCGATGTATGTGCGAAGCAGCAGTGGCAGACACATTCTTCGCAAGAAATCAGAAGACAGCCAATCCACGGCACATCCCGAGCTCAGTGCATCCTGGGGTTAACAAGGTAGGAGCTTCATTATACTGTATGGCACCAAAGCTGTAGCCAGCCAGCCA